>MCJB01031771.1:39691-162986 GCA_002018475.1 Nicotiana obtusifolia
GAATAGCTATCTGCTGAAGCAAACTACCCGGCCTCTGATGTTCATATTTTACTTGCTGACAGTTGAGACACTGAACTACGAATCCCACAATGTCTTTATTCATTCTTCTCCACCAATAATATTGTTTCAAGTCCTGATACATCTTGGCGGCACCAGGATGAATGAAATACCTTGAGCTATGGGCCTCCTCCAGAATCAACTCCCGAAGCCCATCCACATTGGGCACACAAATCCAGCCCTGCATCCTCAACATTCCATCATCGCCAATGGTCACATCTTTAGCATCATTATGCTGGACTCTATCCTTAAGGACAAGCAAATGGGGATCGTCATACTGACGCTCCCTGATGCGATCGTATAACGAAGATCGAGAAACCACGCAAGCCAATTCCCGATTGGATTCCGAGATGTCTAATCTCACAAACCTATTGGCCAAGGTCTGGACATCGACTGCGAGAGGTCTCTCTCCAACTGGAATGTATGCCAAACTCCCCATGCTCACTGCCCTTCGGCTCAAAGCATCGGCCACCACGTTGGCCTTTCCCGGATGGTATAATATAGTGGTGTCATAATCCTTGAGCAATTCTAACCATCGCCGTTGCCTCAAATTTAGATCCTTTTGCTTGAACAGATGTTGAAGGCGACAGTGATCAGTAAATATCTCACAAGATACGCCATACAAGTAATGCCTCCAAATCTTTAAAGCATGAACTATGGCAGCCAGCTCCAAATCATGCACAGGATAGTTTTTCTCATGAGGCTTCAACTGACGAGAAGCATAAGCAATAACTCTACCCTTCAGCATTAGTACACAACCGATCCCAATTCTTGAGGCATCACAATATATGGTATACGAACATGACGCTGATGGTAGAACCAATACTGGAGCTGTGGTCCAGGCTATCTTGAGCTTTTGAAAGCTCTCCTCACACTTGTCCGACCATACAAATGGAACACCCTTCTGGGTCAATTTGGTCAAGGGCGACGCAATGGATGAGAAGCCCTGAACAAACTGGCGATAGTAGCCTGCCAACCCAAGAAAGCTACGGATCTCTGTGACTGAGGAAGGTCTAGGCCAACTCTGAACCGCCTCTATCTTCTTCGGATCAACCTGTATACCCTCGCTGGACACTATGTGTCCCAAGAAAGCCACTGAGCCGAGCCAAAACTCACACTTGGAGAATTTTGCATAAAGCTTCTCCTCCCTCAATCTCTGCAATACAACCCGCAGATGCTCTGCGTGCTCTTCCTGGCTACGCGAGTACACCAGAATATCATCAATAAATACCACCACGAACGAATCCAGATAAGGCCGAAATACATTGTTCATTAACTGCATGAACGCTGCTGGGGCATTGGTTAGCCCGAAAGACATAACAAGAAACTCATAGTGGCCATATCTAGTCCGGAAAGCAGTCTTAAGAATATTTGTATCCCTGATCTTTAACTGGTGATATCCTGAACGGAGATCAATCTTAGAGAACACTCGTGCTCCCTGAAGCTGGTCAAATAAATCATCAATGCGAGGCAAAGGATATTTGTTCTTGATTGTTACTTTGTTCAGTTGCCTATAATCGATGCACATTCTCATTGTTCCATCCTTCTTTTTCACAAATAGAACTGGTGCACCCCAAGGTGACACAATCGGGCGAATGAACCCCTTATCTAGGAGTTCCTGAAGTTGCTCCTTTAATTCTTTCAACTCCGCTGGTGCCATACAATACGGTGGAATAGAAATGGGCTGGGTGCCCGGCACCAAGTCGATACCAAAATCAATATCCCTGTCCGGTGGCACGCCCGGCAGGTCTGCAGGGAATACATCGGGAAATTCCCGCACAACTGGAACAGAATCGATGCTTGGAATCTCAGCTCCAACATCCCTCACAAACGCTAAGTATGCAAGGCAACCCTTCCCAACCATACGCTGGGCTTTCAAGTATGATACCACCCTACCAGGAATATAATCAGTCACGCCACGCCACTCGATCCGCGGCACACCCGGCATAGCCAAAGTAACTGTCTTAGCATGACTGTCTAAAATAGCACGACATGGAGATAGCCAATCTATGCCCAAAATGACATCAAAATCTACTATGCTTAGTAGCAATAGATCCACTCGGGTCTCCAGACCGCCAATATTTACTACACACGACCGATACACACGGTCTGCAATAACAGTATCGCCCACCGGGGTAGACACATGAACAGGTAAAGCAAGAAACTCCCGGGGCGTACTCAAATAATGCGCAAAGTATGAGGAAACATACGAATAGGTGGAACCGGGATCAAATAATACAGAGGCATCTTTATGGCAGACTGAAACAATACTTGTAATAACGGCATCAGAAGCACTGGCATCTGTCCTGCCTGGAATAGCATAGAATCTAGCATGGCCATCGCCTGCTCGACCTCCCCCTCTGGGGTGACCTCTGGATGCCTGACCTCCACCCCTAACTGGCTGGGCGGTTGGTAAAGTAACTGGATCAGAAGTCGAGGGTTGACTCCTCTGTTGGAACGATCTAACACCACGATGAGGACAATATCTTCATATGTGGCGCATCTCGCCACAGTCATAACAGTTCACCGGTGCTCTAACAGATACACTCGGTCTAGAAGGACCCTGGGCTGACGGAGAATGAGCTGGAAGGGCGCTGAGTGATGACTGGCCCTGCTGCAATCCATCATAACCACGACCTGCAGATGCCCCACTATATCTTGGGCGGACTGGCTGAGCAGGCCTGAAGGGACGACCTCTACTCAGCTGAAACTGGCCTCTCGAAGGAGTACCACTGTAATTACCCGATCCTCGAGGCCTCTTAACCTCCCTCTCCTCTCGCTCATGACGGCGAACCATCTCAATCTCGCGAGCTATATCAACCACTTCCTCGAAGGTAGCACCCAATACTCTCTCCCTGGTCATAAGAATACGGAGATTATAGTTAAGACCATCCACAAACCTCCTAATCCTTTCACGATCAGTCGGAACCATCCAGACAACATGTCGAGCCAACTCAGAAAATCTTGACTCGTATTGCGACACAGTCATATCCCCCTGTAGCAGCCATTCAAACTGTCTACGCAACTCCTCTCTGCGGGGCTGCGGCACATACTTTTCTAAGAAAAGAACGGAGAACTGCTGCCAAGTAAGGGGCGTTGCATCAACCGGCCTACGCCTCTCATACGCTTCCCACCAATTAAAGGCAGCTCCCGTGAATTGAAATGTGGTAAATGCCACACCACTAGATTCAAGAATCCCAGCCGTCCGGAGCATTCGCTGACACTTGTCAAGAAAACCCTGGGCATCCTCGCCCTCAGCACCACTGAATGACGGAGGCTGGAGTCTGCCAAACCTCTCAAGGCGACGTTGTTCATCATCTGGCATAACTGGTACTATGAATTCCTGAGCCGGTGCAACTGGCTGGGCTGGAGGTACCTCCTGCATCTGTAGTCCCTGGACTACCTGCTCAGGTGTACAGGCAACTGGAGTCTGACTGCCTCCTCCGGCCTGTGAAGTAGTTGCCGCTGCGTTGGCTGAAACTGCCTGAGCCAGGCCAGTACAAACAGTTAAGATCTGGGTCAAGGCCTCCTGAAGACCTGGAATAGCGATAGGTACAGCTGGTGCCTGAACTGGTGCTGCTGGAGCCTGTTCCTGAGCTGGGGCAGCTGGTGGATCAACAGATGCTGCCCTTGCCGCTCTGCCTCTACCACGACCACGACCGTGTCCCCGGGCTCTAGTGGCCTCAGTGGTTGGCACTAGTGGTCATCCACCTCATCTGGTAGATCGCGACCTCACCATCTGTGTGAGAACAGGATAGCAGAAGTTTTAGTACTCGGGTCTAAAAGTTCGCACGACAAGAATTTCAAGAATATGGAATTTTCCTAAAAAGGTTCCGCAGCTTCTCGAAGATAACTACAGACGTCTCCGTACCGATCCGCAAGACTCTACTAAACCCGCTCATGACTCGTGAGACCTATGTAACCTAGGCTCTGATACCAACTTGTCACGACCCAAAATCCCAACCCAGTCGTGATGACGCCTCTCATGAAGATAAGGCCAGCCAATCCAACTAAACTTTACTCAAACAGTTAAACAATATGAAAGTAATAAAAATAGGGTTTAATAACAGTAATTTGCGAAAAATATAGTGAACCATCCAGGCTACAGCCCGAAATCGGGGTGTCACAAAGTCATGAGCCACTAATGAAATCCTAATAATAAAATAACTATTACAATATCTTTGGCACAATTGTTTGAAGAAAGTGGAACAAGATAAAAGAGATACGGGGCTGCGGACGCCAACAGCTACCTCGTGGTCTCTGAATCACCGCTCTGACAGTCGTAGTCAATACCTCGGAGCAGAACAGATAATGCCCGAATCTGCACACATGGTGCAGGGAGTAATGTGAGTACTTCCAACTCAGTGAGTAATACATATAAATAATGACTAAAAGTAAGAAAACACATAAGGCTTCGAGCAATCAACGATGAACAGTAAACACATGCAAATATTCTAAGCAAATAACATGAAGTAAATGAAAACAACACAAGCACAACAAAATGCAATGCACGTCATGACTTTCGTGGCGGCGTGCCACCCGTTCCCTGGGTACCCGGCGCTCACTGTGGGGGGTTCAGTAGCGCAATATCTCGTGACGGCGTGTCACCCGATCCAACATATTATATGCAAGGTCATTTAATTTTCAAAACTGAGTTTATGAAATGAATCAATTTAGTAACAAATACCCCTGAAGGGTTCACATAACCGGCGAGATACCCAAATATGATTTAGTAAACAATGACAAATACCCCTGAAGGGTTCACATAACCGGCGAGATGCCGGTTATGTGATTCGACCTCCAACCCTCGAATCTAAACTTTAGGGCTTTCCACCATTTTTCCAACTTAAATCATCAATTAATTGCTAAAAATGGTGATAAACTGAGGTAATTCCTCCAAAATTGAGTTAGAAACACTTACCCCGAGATTTCTCTTGAAAATCTTCCAAAGATCCTTCAAGATTTCCCTTCAATCCTAGTTCCCTAGCTCCAACTACGTTCAAGATGGTCAAAGCTCCCTTCTTTAAGAGCTTGTTCAAGAAATTCTCCCTTTGATATGGTTTTGAGGTGGATTGTTGTGATTCTATGGTGTTTGGAGGTGTTTCTCTTCGTGGGTAACGAAAATGAGTTTTTCATGGCCAAGGAGTACCGGGTTCTATTTATATAGTGGCCAGAAATCGAGGCTAAACACCCCTGTCAGGTTGTATATGCGGATCGCATACCTGTCTCTTAACAGGTATACGGTTCGCATATTTGACGTAGCCGTCGCGAAAATGGCTCTAGCCTTCACCGCGAAATCAACACAAGCAAGGTTTGCGGTTCGCGTTTCCTGTTTGCGGTTCGCATTCTCGTCGCATTCCTGACGTAGATTTTTGTCCAATTTTCTGTCTCAGTTTGCGATCTCCATGGTCAAATATGCGGTTCGCATTCCAGGTTTGCGGTTCGCATTCTGACCACATTTTGGTCACGAATCCTGCCCAGATCTCTGCTTGTGTTTCGACTCCACTGTGAGATATGCGGTCCGCATTCTCACCTGGTTTTTCTGCAACTTTTGCTTTTCCAACGATGGTTTAATCCGTTTAACCACCCAAAACTCACCCGAGGCCTCCGGAACCTCATCTAAACATGCCAATATATCCCATAACTTTATTTAAACTTGTTCCAACCTTCGAAACGCTCAAATCAACGTCACAACATCAAATTCGCATCGGATTCAAGCCTAAGGATTTCAAAATCTACTAAATCGCTCTTTTGATCTAAACCCAACCAAACCACGTCCGAATAACCTGAAATTTTGCATACAAGTCGTAATTTACATATCGAAGCTACAGCAACTTTCGGAATTTCATTCCGACCCTCGGATCAAAATCTCACCTATCAATCGGAAATCGCCAAAATTCTAACTTCACTAATTCAAGCCTAATTCTACACGGGATCTCCGAAACAATTTCGATTTCACTCCTAAGTCATAAATCATCTCCCGAAATTATTCGAATCATCGGAATTCGCATCCGAGCGTCCTAACTCACAGGTCAACATCCGGTTGACTTTTCCGTTTTAACTCTTCTTGAAAGAGACTAAGTGTCTCATTTCTTACTAATTTCATTCTGAACTCAACTACTCAACTTGGTTACGCAAAACACAGATAACGAAACATAATGAGACAGAAAATGGGGATGACGGAGCAGTAACCCACGAGACGACTGACCGGGTCGTCACAGCTAGTTTATCGTTTTTTTAAATTTTGGTTTCCCACCTGATATCTAGTACTTGTTTTGGGGCTTTGCTGATTCGGATTAGCGCCAGAAAGTCTCACTTTTGGGGTAACCTCTTTCTACCAAAGATTTTTCATTCTGAGTTGTTTTCTTTTTCAATCATGTATTTGGTATGATAGAAACCATTTTTCATGGAGTATTTTCTCCAAGCAAATTAAGAGCTGGGAACGAACGAGCATTAGGGGGTAAAGTAATGGTTGACCAAGTCAATGATGCTTAACTGATCATTTTTGATAATTGGTCTCGCTAGGATTGAGACACGACCCGAACTCCCATGGGGCAGCATGAATACCTTGTGGCTAGGGGTGAAGAATTTCGCCAGCACTTTATAAAGTAAAAAAAAATGAGAAAGATGGTCTAGTTATATTAGTAGTATCAAGGCTTATAGTGTGGTGCTATTAATGAGAATTTCTCACGCGAATTATTCAATTCTCCTTCAGTCCTTTCCCTTATCCTTTTTCGATCCTTAAATGTTATGAAAGTTTTTCTTTCTAAAAACAAGCAAATTTTAAAAGTGGGTGAAAACTATTGAAGAGCATAGCACTCCAGAATATGTCCTAACAATTAGTAAAATGTGACAAAAGCATGGGTAATAACGAGTACCTAATACCCACGTGCGCAAATTATTCCAAGTTGGTATTATGGGCATTTCTCAGATTGTCGGAGATGTAAAGAAATATAAAAAATATATCATATTAAAGTAAAATAGGGGAAAGGGTCAAATTTGATTTAACTTTGCCTTCTGTTATATTTTGTCTAATTTTACCAGTTACCATCGACATTAAGGGAGTCTTGTTCTATTTTAAAAAAAATGAAAAAATTACAAGAAAAACATATTGGTGTTATAAAATAAAAGCAATGTAGCAAAATAAAGTAACAAGAACGGAGATAAGATAAGGGATGAGAGAACTCTTTTCTTTCTTTCCCTTCCGTGTGCATTTACCCATCAGAATACAAGACTATTTTATAAGCCTAAAAGGTGATCTTGCACTCCATCAAATAGTAAAAGAAATGGGAGTACTCAACATCAAATAGTAAGGGAAATGAGTCTCCATAGCAGCATGGGCATCCACTCTCTCAAACTATTCACAATACTCCCCTTGGATGTTCATGTAAAATAAATATGCTTTACTAAGATTTTACTAGAAAAGAGTACATAGTTATATGTAATACACATTACTTGCTGCCTCGTTAAAACCCTTACTAGGAAAACTCAGGGGGAAAAAACCTTGGTTAAGGAAAAAAGAGCGCAGCGCGTAGTTGCTCCCCCTGATGAAAACATCACTTAATGTCTCGAAGACGACGCATTCCAATATTGTATATCAGCTTCTCAAATGTTGAGGTTGGTAATATCTTAGTGAACAGACCCGCCAAATTATCACTTGAATGAACTTGTTGAACGTCTATTTCACCATTCTTTTGAAGATCATGAGTGAAAAAGAATTTCGGTGAAATGTGTTTTGTTCTATCTCCTTTGATGTATCCTCCTTTCAGTCATGTTTCTTGAATGTGTTGAGTTATTCGATCTCAATCAAACTCATTCACGACTTGCTTCGTGAATGGCTATTATCTCTGCATGATTTGAAGAAGTAGCAACCATAGTTTGTTTCGTTGAACGCCATGATATGGCTGTACCTCCACTTGTAAATAAATAGCCTGTCTAAGATCAACCTTTATGTGGATCAGACAAATATCCTGCATCTGCATAACCAATCAATGATGACTTGGATCCATTTGAATAAAATAAACCCATATGAATGGTCCCTTGGAGGTATCTGAACATATGTTTAATACCATTCCAGTGTCTTTGTGTTGGAGAAGAAATAAATCTTGCCAATAAGCTTACTGAGAAAGCTATATCTGGTCCGGAATTATTGGCAAGATACATTATTGCCCCAATTGCATTAAGATATGTATTTCGGCACCAAGAAGTTCTTCATCATTTTCATAAGGTCGGAATGGATCTTTCTTTATATCAAGTGATCTCACAACCATCGGGGTACTCAAAGGATGTGCTTTATCCATATATAATCGCCTTAAAATATTTTAAGGTGTTGTTGCACCCTATTTTGCACAAGACAAAACAAACTACAACTTATAGTACTTTGCAAGGTTAATTGGAGTTTAGAGTCGTCACATAGTACTTAAGGTATACTAGGACATCTATACTCCACTACATGATGTAAACTGAGTCATGGTCTGCAAAACCGTTGAGATTCTAAGAAAGGTTCAAAAAAATGAAAAAATCACAAGAAAAACATATTGGATGCTTTTCCTACTTATTTAGACCCATATTTTTTTTACCCGAAATAGCCCATATTGTGGAGTTTTTGACCAAAATCATCCTTAAAGTTTTATCACAACTTTCACTACATCCTTATAATATCTCACTTAACAAGAAAAATCCTTTAAGTTTCCTAAAGTTAACCAAAAACATCCTTCTGTTAAAATTTTCATCCACTTCTAACAGAACATCTATTTCTCATGTGACCTTGTTTACTTTTCTCTTCCAAAAGAGTTCAATTCCAGGGCCAAAAGACTTCCACTGTTGCGAGCTCCTTTCTTCTTCCAAAAAATGTTTATCTATTTTCGTCATTTTTTCGCTCATACTCAGGGAAACTCAATTTTAAGTTCCTCTTTCTCTAATGTATTTTTTTATTTCTTCATTCCTCTTCAGATTTCCATCACTAATCAGTCAATACTTCTGATTGCTTTTTCTACAATATTGGGAATTTGAATCTTAGAATTGATTTCAATGCCTTTTTTTGAATTGGGATGTCATATGATGCATTTGTTCCCCTACATAAAGAATGATATAAGTACCTCTTCAAACATCTCTGTAATTTTAATGTGAAAAGCAACATGGTCTATGCCTTTCCTGAACTCTGCGACTTTAATCCTAGGAGTTTTAGGCAAAAATTCAGTCTTTGCTTTTCTCCTCTATTTTTCTTCGGGGGCTAACTTTTTTCTTATATTTTTCTTCGTGTTATTTGATTATTTTGGATAGAGATTGTGTCAAGAGCTGAGCTATAAACAAGCTCAGTCTTGAAGAAGCAGAATAGGGAAGGAGAGGGAAAGAAGAAGAAGATAGAGAGAAATTGGATAATATTTCTGATATCTGTAAAATGCTTACATAACTATTGTTACGCGGCGCCTTCCTGATGTTCTTTGGAAGCGCGACGTAAGGCTAGGCAATAGATGTCAGTACGATTGTCGTCCGCCAACTGAGGTCCCCTCCGCACGCTAGACTAGATTGTCAGTGTCGTGCGGGAAAACCAATATCGTAGGCAACGAGAGAATTGAGAGCAGCGAAAGTTGATGATGAATGATGATGATTGTATTGATGATGAAAGCTATTACAAAGCTAATGCGGTGTCGAGGGGGCGAGACACCAGTACAGAGAATTGAATGCTTGCTTGAATGTTTGAATGCTGATACCCCCCTAATAATGCGTAAAATAAATAAACCAAAATTATAAGAGTAGACCTATAAAAGCTCTAGGAGCACAATGGATGTAAATGAAGTAAATCTACTCTATATGTACAATGAAAAGGACTTGGTCTTCTGTGATGTAGAAACAAGCCCGATGGCAGCAACTTTGGCATGAGCATCAGGGTCTGCGCGCGCGTTGCTGGCGGCGCGCGCGGCACTATTCATGTTGGCCTGCGGCTAGGCGCTGGCACTTGTGCTTGGAACACAATGGATGGGCGCGGCATTGGATGCGCGTGCATTGATGGCACTCGCTTGCCGCTGGGCGCCGGCAAAGAGTGTTGGTGGGGGCGACAGAGGCACATGTGCGCTTGTCACTTGGCGCTGCCGAGACCATGGGGCCGACCGTGGCGCTAGGCTTTTGGAGGCTTGCCAAGACGCCACGGGGCGCGTCGAAGGGGTCATGGGTCGAGGCTGGAAAGCAGCCCATGACATTCTCCCCTACCTGAGTTGGCGCCGTCCTCGGAGCCTTATCTACATGATGATGATGATGATGAGCCAAGCGTCTGTTGGCTAGGAGGTCTGTTCCCCTCTGCTTTGCGGGGTGGTGATGATGATCTGAATGACGCTCCATGTAATTCCGATATGATCTGAGGCGGCTGACATGGAACACTGGATGGAGTTTCCACCAGGATGGAATTTTGACCTGGTATGTGGCTATCCCAAGGCGTCTTTCAATGGACATGGGTCCGAGGTATTGTTGCAACAGGCGAGGGTCATGGGTCCTCTGTGCAAACAAGTACCGCTTTGGGACTCTTACCATCACTTTGTCTCCTCTTTGATATTGAGCAAAGCAAAGGTTCTGTTCTGCATGCCTCGTTGCCCTGTTTTGGGCTTTGACGAGATAGCTCCGCACTATCTGCATGGTTTGCTCCCATTCCTTTGCGAAACTGGCAGCCTGAGGCGATGATGGCTGGCTTGGTGCATTCACATTTTTTGGGAGTAGCGGTTGCTGTCCGGTAACAATTTCAAAAGCACTTTTATTTGTAATGGCGCACTTTTAAGAATTGAAACACAGTTGAGCAGCATCCAAGAGCTTCACCCAATGTTTTTGCGACCCGGTTGCAAAGTGGCGAAGATATTCCTCCAGTATGGTGTTGAACCGTTCTGTTGAGCCATCTGCCTGATGATGAATATTGGAGATGGGGCTCACTTTGGATCCGAAGTACCCAAAGAGCTGGGTCCAAAATTTGCTAGTGAAGCGTGAGTCGCAGTTACTAATGATGTGTTTGGGCATACCCTAATGTTTGACAATATGAGTAAAGAAGAGTCGAGCTGTATCCTCTGCCGATATGTTTTGTGGTGCGGCTATGAATGTAGCATACTTGGAAAACCGGTCTACTACAACCAGTATGGTTGCAAGATCTCCGACCTTGGGTAATCCTGTGATGAAATTGAGGGGAAGGCATTCCCATGGGCCCTGCGGGGCAGGAAGCAGTTTCAAGAGTTCCGCTTGTGCTGGGCGATCCGACTTGGCCTTATGGTATGGCTGGCTAGTCTTCACGCAATGAGGGGCGCCATCATTTGCTTGACGCCGATGATGCTGATGATGTGATTTCTGATGGATGTTGGGGTTAGCCGGAACCTTGGGTTCATGTCTTTTGACTCCCTTTTTTTACTGCATGGCCGAGATGTTTCCAGCGGCCATCTTTATGAATTTGCACGGAATGGTGCGGGGCTTGGCCCCGTTGTCCCCCATCATTAGGAGCATGTTGGCAAATGGCACCGGTATGGTGTTGGTTTGGCTCAGGAATTCCAATCCCACTATCAGTTCGAAGTCATCGAGGATAGCTATGCGTAGGTCGAAACTTCCCTTGTACGTGCCAAGCTTCATTGGCACTCCTTTGGCTATTCCACTCAGTTGCTGAGATGGTGAGTTGATAGCCTTGACACGGCCCTTGCACTTTTGTACAGCCAGACCGAGGCGCTCTACCTGAGATGAGGCTAGGCAGTTGTGAGTGGCACCTGTGTCTATCATGGCTCGGATGGGACGGCTGTTTACTTTCATGTCAATGAACATGAGGGTCCTCTCTTTTGTGGTGGGAGGTCTCTCATCCGCCTTCTCTTTCCCTTTCTTGGCGATCGGGCATGCTTGCTTCTTAGGGCTACCAGTGTTGGTTTCCGCTAAGGTATCTGTGATGGAGCTCACAAGTGCGTTGAACGCACCTACTTGCTCTTGCTCGTCGGAGTCACTGCCTGACTCATTTTTGACTGTCTGATGAGCGTTGATCTGCGCATGAGGGCATTCATTGTTCCAATGTTGCCCGCCGCAATGACGACATTCTAAAGGGGGCTTTCTCCCCTGATTGTTGTTGACTGATGCAGCGGTGTTGCTGCTTGATGAAGGAGTCTTAGATCTGGATGCACTTCGATCTCCCCCATTTCTGCTAGGGCCACCATGGCTTGGTTGGCTCCCGTTGTATCCCCCTCGGATAGGCGGCTGGGACCTATCCCTCAGAGATTCCAAATGATAATCCCCAAGGCATTCAGCAGCTTGGATGGCCTTGGGCAGGGTGTCTACCCTTTGTCATTGCAGCTCCGCACGGGCATGGGGTTTCAAACCTTCGATGAATGAGATGAGTTTGTCTTTGTCCCCCATGTCTCGTATGTTTAGCATGAGCGCGGAGAAGTCCCGCACGTACTCCCGCACTGATTTTGTTTGGCGGAGTTCCCGCAGTTTTCTCCGTGCATTGTATTCCACATTTTCGGGGAAGAATTATAGGCGTATGGCTGCCTTTAGTTCCGCCCATGTCTGGAGGTTGTCTTCACCGGCCCTAATGGCTTCATATTTCACTCGCCACCAGAGTTTAGCATCGCCCTGAAGATACATGGCAGCAGTTGCTACCTGTTTTGCTTCGTCCAATGGACCGACAACATCGAAGTATTGTTCGATGTCGAATATGAAATTCTCCACTTCTTTAGAATCCCGGGCTCCGTTGTATGGCTTTGGCTCCAGAATTTTCAGCTTTTGTGGAGCAGGGGCAATGTTCATGGTGCCTCCGATATGATTGTCGCCTCCTCTGAGCAGGCTTTGAAGGGCAGCATTGAAAACATTGAGCTGGCCTGTCAAGTTGTCTATGGTTTGCTGCATGGCAGTGATTTTGTCTGCCTCCTGTTGATGATGGGCTAAATCCTCGGCACGCTCCTATTGGAGGTCCTCGAATTTGCCATGAATGGCAGCTGCCTCGACGGCTGCTGTTTGACGGTCATCCTCAGAGTCCCGACTGATGTTGGCAATGTCATTTTCCGCCTGCCGCATTCTGCGGTCCAGGTCGTCCAACCTTTGCTCTAGGCTGGCTTTTAATTCAGGCACCGTATCTACGATGGGCCGTAGTACGTTAACCGTCTCTTCGAGGATGGTGATCCGATCCCCTTTTGTCACCATGGTCAGAAATGGTGTAATGGCAATGAGTTCCCTCGTCCGATGTCGAGCCTAAGCTCTGATACCAACTGTTACGCGGTGCCTTCCTGATGTTCTTTGGAAGGGCGACGTAAGTCTAGGCAATCGATGTCAGTACGATTGCCGTTCGCCAACTGAGGTCCCCTCCGCACGCTAGACTAGATTGTCAGTGCCGTGCGAGAAAACCAATATCGTAGGCAACGAGAGAATTGATAGCAGCGGAAGTTGATGATGAATGATGATGATTGTATTGATAATGAAAGCTATTACAAAGCTAATGCGGTGTCGAGGGGGCGAGACACCAGTACAGAGAATTGAATGCTTGCTTGAATGTTTGAATGCTGATACCCCCCTAATGATGCTTAAAATAAATAAACCAAAATTACAAGAGTAGACCTATAAAAGCTCTAGGAGCACAATGGATGTAAATGAAGTAAATCTACTCTATATGTACAATGAAAAGGACTTGGTCTTCTGTGATGTAGAAACAAGCCCGATGGCAGCAACTTTGGCATGAGCATCAGGGTCTGCACGCGCGTTGCTGGCGGCGCGCGCGGCACTATTCATGTTGGCCTGCGGCTGGGCGCTGGCACTTGTGCTTGGCACACAATGGATGGGCGCGGCATTGGATGCGCGCGCATTGATGGCACTCGCTTGCCGCTGGGCGCCGCAAGGAGTGTTGGTGGGGCGACAGAGGCACATGCGCGCTTGTCACTTGGCGCTGCCGAGACCACGGGGCCGACCGTGGCGCTAGGCTTTTGGAGGCTTGCCAGGACGCCACGGGGCGCGTCCAAGGGGTCATGGGTCGAGACTGGAAAGCAGCCCATGACACTACATATGCCAGCTAAATAGGAATCTAGCATTGATTCTAATGTAACAACCTATTACACCATTGACTGCCACGTGTCCCTACTAGAAAGAATTTAATGGGACATAATTGTAAAAACAAAAGTAAGTAAAGATAAGGACTAAACTGAATCTGAATACACATCTGAATATCAAAATATATATTAAGATTAAGACATTTGAATCTGAATACACATCTAAATATTACGATGTGTATAATGATCTAAATACTAAATGATTAAGACTGTTTGATTTTTAACATTTGAATATATAAAATTTATCTTTATTTGGAAATTAATAAACATAAAATTCAAATGAAATACTTTTTAATCTAATATACAATCAATAAAATATATAGTTTTTTAAAAATATGATAACTGGTGGTGATGGCTAACGGTAGTGCTTGTGAATGCTGACTAGAGGCGGTGGTTGGTGGTACTTTTGGTTGATGATGGTGGTTCAGGGTAGTAACTAGTGGTGATTGGTAGTGGTGGCGATTATGATAGAGGATGGTGGTGATGTATGGTGATAGTTAATAATAGCGGGTTGTGGTGGTAGTTGTGATTGTAGAAGGTGGCGGTGGGTGGTGGTAAGTTATAATGATGGGCAGTGACGGCTATGTTTGTTGATGGTGATAGGTGGTTAGTTGAGGTGAATGAGTATTGGTTGTGGTTGAGAATGATGGTGGTGGGAATGGTGGGGATGGTGGATGGTGGTAGTTGAAAATGGTGGCGGCTATGATTGAGTATGGTGGTGGTGATGGTTGAGTACGTTGGTGGTGGGTGGCATGATGGTAGTAGATAATAGTAGGCGGTGACGACATTTAATAATGAATATGGATGATAGCATCTTAATGAAATTAAGTCTATGTTATAGATCTTAATAATACAGACCTATACAGACCTATTAAGAGGTTGTGAAGTTAAAAAACAAACACACTTAATGATTAAAATCTGAATAATTAAGATTCAGATTTTAAAAACAAACACACTTAATGTCTGAGATCTGAATGATTAAGATTCGGACCTCCATTAAAAAGCAAACAAATGAGGCCTAAGTTTAATTCATGAAAATCCATCTCCCTTTAAGGAACTTTGTCCTCAAGGTTCATTAAAATTTTGAAACTGGGACTGAATGAAGCTATAATCTTCCCAAGTGGCCTCTTCAGGAAGTAAGTTTGTCCACTGTATAATGACCTACACAACTGCAACATTTTCTCTTTTGATCATTCTTCTATTCAAGATTGCTAGTGGCTCTACTAAAGGCTGACCATTTGCTGAACAGACTGAAGGATCAGTGGATGGAGCAACATGAGACCCTATTTTCTTCTTCATATGAGATATGTGAAAAACAGGGTGAATTTCAGCAAAAGCAGGCAATTGAAGCTCATATGAATCAAGACTGATTTTCTTAATCACTTGATAAGGGCCATAATACTTGGATGTTAGCTTCAGAATGCTCCTTATAGCAATAGTAGTTTGTCTATAAGGTTGAATCTTGATGAAAACTCAATCTCCAATTTCTAACTCCATTTCAGTTCTTTTCCTGTCAACATAAAACTTCATTCTCTGTTGTGCCTTCTCTAGATTTACCTTTAGAACCTTGGTCATTATTTGCCTTTCCTGCAACCATTGATCAGCTTCAGCTACCTTACACTATGTCACCAGCTCAAAGGAGAGTTGAGGAGGGTCATATCCATATAAAATCTTGAAAGGGGTTGATTGAGTAGTTGTGTGGTAATTGAAATTATACCAATACTCAGCTAGAGACAACCATTTATTACAAGCTTTGAGTTTGTGTCCACTCATGCAACTCAAATAGTTCTCCACACATTGATTCACCCTTTCGGTTTTCCCATCTGATTGAGGGTGATATGCAGAACTGATTTTCAACTTTGCCTTCAACCCCTTAAACAGCTCCTTCCAAAACAAGCTCAAGAATATTTTATCCCTGTCACTCACAATACTTGTAGGTAACCCATGTAGCTTATAGATATTGTCCATGAACAATCTAGCAACTTGTACAACAGTAAAAGGATGATAAAGAGATAAGAAATATGCATATTTGCTGACCTATCCACAATAATGAAGATTGTATTCTTCCCTTCAGACTTGGGAGACCTTGAATGAAATCCATGGTTATATGCTCCCATGGTCTAGAAGGAAGTGGCAATGGTTGCAGTAGACCCGGATATGTTACATGCTCTCCCTTACACCTTTGACAAACATCACATCCCAGAATCACCTTTTTTACATCAGCTAGAAGAGAAGGCCAATAGAAAATGGCCCTAATCCTTTGCATAGTAGCAGTGACTCCAGAATGACCTCCCAAACCTGTAGAGTGAATGCGTTGCACCAATTGTTGCCTCAGTTGAGTACCATTTCCTACCCATACCTTGCCTTTATACTTCAGCAATTCATTTAGCAGGATCACATTGGCTACTGCGGCAGGATCCACAAGTACTTGAGTCATAACTGTTGATGATCTCTTCCATCCATTTTGGCTGAATTTGAGAAATAACACAACACTCAGCACCAACATCATGCATCCTAGAGAGTGCATCAGCCACAGTGTTCTCAGTACCCTTCTTGTAATGTATCTCATAGCTAAGGCCCATCAGTTTTGTCAGTCCTTTGTGTTGAAGAGAGGTAGTGATCTTTTGGTCCTGAGGAACTTGAGACTAAATTAATCAGTCCTGATGATGAAGTGGTTTGGATGTAGGCAGTGTCTTCATTTATCGACTGCCATTAATAAGGCCTATCAACTTTTTTTCAAAAGTTGATAGGCCTTGATGCTTCTTGCTCAGAACCTGACTTAAGTAATCTACTGGCTATTTATTTTGTAAAAATACAGCACCCACTCTAGTACCACATGCATCTACTTCAACTATAAAAGGTTTGCTGAAGTCCGGTAGTGCCAGTAGAGGAGCAGAAATCATTGCCTTCTTCAATTTTTGGAATGCCTCAGTTGCTTCTTCACTCCATTCAAATGCTCCTTTCTTAAGCAGAGAAGTAAGAGGTTTACTGAGCTGAGCATAATTTCTTATAAACCTTATGTAATAACCTGTAAGACCAAGAAATCCTCTCAATTCCTTAATAGTTTTTGGCTGAGGCCACTCCAACATTGCAGCTACTTTGCTAGAATCAGTACCAACTCCATTACCAGTAATCACATGTCCTAGATACTCGATTCTATCCTGAGCAAAGACACATTTTGATCTTTTGGCAAAGATCTGGTTTTCCCTTAATAGTTGCAACATAACTTTTAAGTGTTTCAGATGATCCTCTAGAGACAAACTATATATTTGAATGTCATCAAAGAATACAAGTATGAACTTTTTGAGATAAGACCCAAATACTTGATGCATAAGGGATTGAATGTTGGCTAAAACCCATCACCCTAAATTGCTAGAGACCATTGGTGAGTCCGGAATGCAGTTTTATGTCATCATCAAATCTCATTCTGACTTGATGATATCCAGATCTAAGATCCACCTTCGAAAATACCTTTGATCCATTGAGCTCATCCAAGAGGTCTTCTACCATGGGGATATGGTATTTGTTTTTCACAGTTAGAGAGTTTAATCTTCTATAATCCACACAAAATCTCCAAGTATTATCTTTCTTCCTCACAAGTAATGCAGGAGAAGCAAAACATGAGTGGTTGGGAACCACTGTTTGAGATTTCAGCATCTCTCCAACTATGTTTTCAATGGCATTCTTTTGATCAAATGAATACCTATAGTGTCTCAAATTGAAGGGTTGAGCCCCAGGTACCAATGGTATGGAATGATCACAAGGTATGTACTGATATAGCTGCAACAACTTAGTAACTTCTTCAAGAAATTATGCTTCACTTGTGGACACAAAAGCAGTATTGAGGATGCAGATAGCAGCCACAGTGGCTCCAAAATTCGTGAGAAAAAATTTCTCCAATTTGTCCCCTTCTGTTGTAACTAGTTTAGGATCTTTTTGATGACTCAGCAGAGTAACCCAAGTGTCACCTATGAAAAATGATATACTGAGGGGTTTAATGTGCAACAGCATAAGAGCAACCAAGTCTAACCAATCCATGCCCAAAACTAGGTCACATCCTCTTACTTGTAGTAGCCTTACATCAAAACAAAAGGGTTCCTCTTGTATCTTCCAACAAAAGTTAGGACAGATGGCCTTACTGTACATATATTCTCCATTAGCTACCTTCACTTGCATTGGAGTATAACTAGGTATTGCATATAATCTACGGACCTTGACTATTTGTGGATTCACAAAACTGTGAGTAGAGCCACAATCAATCAAAATTGTGATAGGCAATTTCTTGGCATACCCCTGAATCTTTATGGTTTTAGAGGAAGAACTTGTCACTCCCATAGCAACACTTAATGATATCTCACCCTGCTCTTTTCAGGAATCTCCTCTGTTTACACCTCATTTTTAATTCCACTAATTTCCCCTTCTTCCTGAATAGCTTGCACTTGCCCCTATGGTTCCTCCCCTTCCCAAACAATAGCATTCTATGTTTTAGGTTTACATTGGTGGCCAGGGTAGTATTTCTCCATACATCTATAACAAAGGCCTTTGTCTCTTGCTAAATCAGAAATTTGGTTTGGTTTGAAGGGAACTCTAGGTTTGGAAACCAAGGCTATGTTGTTTGGGTTTTGGGATTTGGTTCCTTGATAGGGTATAATGGCTCTGGAAGTAGGTTAGAGATTGTCTGGGATATAGGTTATTCTGGGATTGGTGGATCTAAGGAGGGCTTTAAAAGAGGCTTCATAGGACTTAGCTAAGTCAAACGCATCCATAAGGCAAACTGGATTTGCTAGTCCTACTAGGGGTTTAATTGGGGTTTAAGGCCACTGATATAGCTGGAAATAAAATGAATGTCATTCACTAGAGGATTTACCAACAACATGTATGATTTCAACTCCTCGAACTTCTCCTGCTTGCTTTCCACACTACCTGTTTATTTAAGATTGTTAATTTCGTCCACAATATCAATGGGTCTCACACTCCCAAACCTCCTACAAACTTCTGCGCAAAACAAGGTCCAGTTAGTCCCCTTCTTCTCCAGAATATGGCTATCAAACCATATATATGCCATGTCTTTCACATGCACAACCTCATTTTACTTTGTTTAGGGATCTAATAAATTTCAAAAAATTGCTCACTCAGAAAGTTTATCTTGGCTTTAAAGGTTGTGACTGAGGGTCTGTGTTATTTACTGCTGGTGCAATGTTTAGTAAGGGAAGGTTAGTTGCTGGTATAATTATAGTTTTTAATGGAATAGAATTTGTAGTGGGGGTTGGAACTGGAAATGATAAGGATGTGAAAATGGTAGTAGGTGTTTGAGGTGAGTTTGGGTTGGACCTTAATGGAGGAAAAGTGAAACCCCTGCCTACAGGATGATAGCTAGTTGAAGTTGAAATCGGGGTTATCTGAGCCTGAGTATTCAAAGATGCCCATATTCTCGCACTATCGGTGGTCCTTGAGCTAAAAACGCCATTGATCTGAGAGAAGCGACAATTTCTGCTCTCTTCAAAGCATCGAGTTGATAAATAATTAGTTCCAGCCTCCAGTTCGTCTCCTGTGTTTCCCTTAACTGAGAGGAAAACTAATTTTGACTGGATTCCAGTGATTCAAAATGCCTAGCATTCTCCGTAGACATGGATTCCAGCCGGGTTTCGAGTTTTTTCATGCCTTGGGTAAGGCCCCGTAAAATTTTATCTAAAACCCGAGGTTTTGTGGTGCCGAGGTAAGCTAATGTGTTTGTGGATTGTAAAAGTACAGACTTTTGGGGTTGCTCAGTGCGTCGAGGAGTTGAAGGAAAAGTTTTGCAGAGCATGGCAGTTCTGTGGTCCACTATGCAACCGCAGAACCAGTTTGCGGACCGCAGATCGGTCGCGGATTAAATCAGATAGATTTGCCAATTTTTAGGACCATTATGCGGCCGCAAAACCATTTTGTGGGCCACAGATCCCATCGCAGATCCAGCATGAGAAATTTCAGAAGGAGGTTCTGTGGTCCATTGTGCGACCGCAGAATTGGTCTGCGGACCGCAGACCTGTCGCAGAGTAAAGCATAAATGCCCAGTTCTGGAGGGCTATTATGCAGTCCATTTTGCGGACCGCAGAAGTGTTATGCGATGGCAGATCTGCGTCAGGGCTCCATTTTTCCAATCTTATAACCCGATCCCCATTTCATTTATCTAGCCTAACATTGTTGGGGGATTACCTGACATTTTAGAGAGAGGAGAGAGACTATTCTAGAGAGAGGAAAGGGAGGACTAAGGATTTCACTACTCTACTTTGATCAAACCTTGGAATTCCATCATAAGGAACTTGCTAGGGCTTCAAAAAGGTAAGAATTTCTTCCCCCAATTCTTCAATTTCGTGTTTGGGTTGATTGTGGGTGATGAGGGTAGGTTTTATCACATGCATGAGCTAATAGTGACTGCGGGGAAGTTGTTGAGCAATCTTGGGTGGTTTTGTTGTTGAATTAGTGCCATGCAAATTCCTCTAATCGTGCTTATAATTCTCTCATCCTTGATAGATTGGCATCGTTAGGAGTGTTGGGATATTATTGTGGCACTACAAAAAGCTCTTCGAGGTATGAAGGCTAAACTCTTTTTCTGGTATTGGAATTCCTGTGTTCTTACAAAACTCCATCGTGTGAAGTTTGAACATGGAACATTATTGATGTGGGGTATTCAAACTAGTAAAATTGATTCTTGATTGGCATAACGTGTTAGAACCCTCGTGTGTTAATGATTCTCTATTTTTGACTTAATTATGTTATACCCCTTTTAGGAAGAATATCTTGTATGAAGTCAATGTGATTAAACACTTATATCTCTATGATGAAACCTTATGAACTTATACTTGCTAAGGCCAATGGTGCCAAATGGTTGATTTGAAAGGGAACTCTTTTGTACAAACTATTATCGTTTTGGGAATCCGAAGTGTGGCATTATAAATACACCCCCACCCGCATACATTGGGGTGAGGCAGCAGGGCCGCTTTGTGTAGAGTTGTGGTATTGTGAATACACCTCCACCCGCATACATTGGGGTGAGGCGGCAGGGCCGCTTTGTGTAGAGTTTCTGGTATTATGATTGCACCTTCACCCGCATACATTGGGGTGCGGCAGGGCCGCTTTGTGTAAAGGTAGTTGAAGAGGATCCCCGACTTAAAAGTTTATAAATGTTATTGAAAGCTCTTAATAAACTTGCTATGGCTTTAATGGCTATCTAAGCCTTTTATTGTACCATGATTCATCATATTCATGTTGTATTTCCAAGTCCTTGCATAGGTATTTGGTTTTCATACTAATACTATTCGACATGTACTAACGTCCCTTTTTTCCAGGGGCGCTGCATCTTTAATGGATGCAGGTGGTTCCACAGCGAAAGGCATTGACCAGTGATAGCGGTACACTCTCTTCCCAGTTGACTTGGTGAGCCCCACTTCATTTCGGAGTCGTGCATCTTTTGTTCTGTGTGTATTATGTTTTGAGGTATAGCTGGAGCCTTGTTGCCGGCACTATCCTTTTACTCTTTTGTATCTATTAGAGGCTCCGTAGACATGGTGTGGGTTGTGTATTGGTATTGGAAAAGTCAAGATAGTAATGTCGTATGTGTATTACATGTTCCACTCCAAACTATGAAAGTGTATGTATTTTGAGACTTTATAAACGAAGTAACTAATGGTGATGGAATTAGTATTGTTCATGAACCCTCGTGGTGTTAATTAATGAAGTTTATATTGTCTTTATTTATGGTTGAGTTGGGTAGAAGGCAATCTAGTAGGCTTGCTCGACCGGATTATCTCGGTTGAATGCCGGTCGCGCTCCCCGAGGTCGGGGCATGACACCTTCTTCAAGGTCCTTGAATTTTTTAGCGTTAGCCATTGTTATCCGCAAGAATCGAATGGCTCTGATACCAATGTCACGAGCTGAGCTATAAACAAGCTCGGTCGTGAAGAAGCAGAATAGGGAAGGAGAGGGAAAGAAGACGAAGATAGAGAGAAATTGGATAATATGTCTGATATCTGTAAAATGCGTATATATGCAAGCTAAATAGGTATCCAGCATTGGATTCAAATGTAACAACTACACCGTTGACTACCACGTGTCCCTACTAGGAGGAATTTAATGGGACTTAATTGTAAAAATAAGAAAATAAAGATAAGGACTAAACTGAACATAGTTAGACGTATGAACCTCTACTACTAAGCTTAATTCATGACAGATTGTTTCATATGATTTCCAAGAAATAGGACATAGATAATAGTACTATCTCCGTGTTTCCAACGAAAGGAAGAAGCTTCACCCAAGAATAAATAGTACAACCATTACAAACCCCTTTTTAAGCTTCCCAAAAAAGTTTAATACGTCTATGTTCTTCAAAGTAGGAGAGAAGATTGTGCGAGAAAAAGGGGAAAAAGATGGGGTCACGTGAGAAACAAAGGTTCTGTTAGAAGTGGATGGTAATCTTAACAGAGGGATGTTTTTGGTTAACTTCGAAACTTAAAAGGATGTTTCCTGTTAAGTGGGATATTATAAGGATATAATAAAAGTTGTGGTGAAACTATAAGGATGATTTTGGTCAAAACATGTCACGACCCAAAAATTCACCGTAGGCGTCGTGATGGCACCTAGTCTCTAATATTAGGTAAGCCGATTACTAACAACGATTAGGCAAATTTTTAACAATGATAATTTGAAACAGAGTCTAATATCAATACCGAAACAAAAGCGTAATAAGCCTACACGGCAATAATCATGACAACCTCCCAAGATTTGGTAATACAGAGTCATGAACTCTAGCTAAGTACATGGAAAGATCTCAAAGATCAAAATATAATACTACTCAAATAACAAGCTGACAGTACAATGAAAGGAAAGAACTCCAAGGGACTGCGACGACCAAGCAGCTCTACCTTGAATCCTCGCGACCAATATGCTAACTATGCTCGAGTCTGATATCTCCAATACCTCGCTCTGCACAAGAATGTGCAGACGTGTAGTATGAGTACACGGTCGGTACCCAGTAAGTATCAAGACTAACCTCGGTGGAGTAGTGACGAAGTACAAGTCAAGACACGCACTAGAAAAAATAACCTGTGAAGTATAGAAGTATAAAGCTAATAATGAAAGCAGAAATTAGTAAATGGCAACAAGAATCAACAAGTGATATACACAATAAAGCAATAAGAACACTGTGAAGTATCGTTAAAACCAAATAAGGACCAGAAAGGACAACCAATTAATCAAGCCGTTCTAAAACAAGTTTCACAACGAAATCACTTCGTAATACCTCATCTCATAATCACAAGTCACGGGTCTCAACCCACCATCCTATTCTCATGGCACCTTGTGCCCACATTTCAAACCACAACCGTACGGACAACTCACGTGCCAATATCTCAATCCGCCAGCATGATCACGTGCTCACATTCACAATCCTTCCGGTGTGGTCACAGGCTCACAATCACAATCCTCCAGGTGTGGCCAGAGGCTCACAATTACAATCCGCCCGGCATGGTCACAGGCTCATAATCACAATCCGCCCGGCATGGTCACATGCTCAATATCAACATAAAAACCGATAATACAAGAACACATGAGCATGATTAATAAATTTCAAGTTTCATACTCCTGAGCTAGTATAAGTGGCATGCTACGGTGTATGCTTGTGCGAGTGTACTACTGTAGCCCAAGTCAACAAGTAATATCAAAGGCATCGAGTAGCTCATCGAAGCAACACAACAAATAACGTAAGGTGTATGACATACACAAGGAAAAGCACACCATCACACAAAAATCACCAACACAATGTCCCCAAGCCATCACACATCATCCCTGACATTGCCACCCTTATCCCTATGATAGCCACCCGTATCACTCTGATAGCCACCCATATCACTCTGTATAATAGCCACCCTTATTGCTCTGCCCGGACAATAACACAATAGCCACCCGTATCACTCCGTACATTCAACAACAGTGAGATGCCACCCTTATGCCTCGCATAACAGTAATGGTAAAATGCCACGCTTATACCCCACATAACTATAACCAAACCACACAACAATTCACATGTGCTATCATCACAACAACACGGAATATCAACTCGTATCACAAGTGCCCATAGGCCACAACCTTTCCAAAGATCCAACAATATCAATATTTCCATAACAAATAACCCACGGCTCAACACAATGTGGATAGAATCTCAATAACAACAAAATAAACGGGAAAGTAACTCAACAAGGAACAACACCCCCTTTAAACACAACTTCAATTAAAATAGATTAATGACTTTCGATAACCTCAATCCCAATTAATTGTTTAAGGATAAACTCAATAGCAAAAGTATTTCTATGAAATGGCGAACTTCGGTTTCTAGTGTATGAATAGGCTAGCAATGAAAGAGATGGCACGTAACTACCACTACGTCTAAATGCATGAGAATAACCCAGAAACAAAAGGATATCATGTAACAACAATTTCAACGAAGAGTAACTCCATAATAAAATAAGTCACATAATGATAAAGGCGATAACAACTTCAAATAAAGCATATAAGAGCAAACTCTACAAGTAAAGAATGTGACATGTAACGACAACTTCAAATAAAGCATGTGATAGTAGACATGACGAATAAAAGATATAATATGTGCTAACAATTCCAAATAAGCACATGAAAGAAGCCTAAGAGTCTAAGCCGATTAATTTTCCACATATAAGCCCGAGTAAGCACTCGTCACCTCGCGTGCACGGCTTTCACACGACACAAATAGCACAAACGACTCAAATCCTAAGGGGTAGTTCCCCCACACAATGTTAGGCAAGATACTTACCCCAAAGAAACTAAACTGATACTCTAAAATGACCTTCAAACAACCTCCGGATGGCTTAAATCTAGCCAAAATAACTTAATACCATAAATAAAAATCACAGGAAATAATTCCGGATAATAAAGCTTCGATCATTAATGAAAACTAAAAAAACAACCCAAAAAGTCAACCCCGGTCCCGCACCTTGGAACCCGGCAGATTCACAAAATCCGAACACCCATTCTGATACGAGTCCAACCATACCAAAATTATCAAATTCTGACATCAAATCGACCTTCAAATCCTCATTTTATATTTTTGAAAATGTATATAGAAGTTCTCATTTTCTCCCATTCAAATCACTAATTTAATGTTAAAAACAAAGATGTAATCACGAAATATAATCAAATCCGGATAAATAATACTTACGCCAATCCAAAGTGTGAAAATCCCCTTTAAAATCGCCCAAATCCGAGCTCCATAGCTCAAAATATGATAAAATGACCAAGACCTTCGAAATAGAGTAGTTTAAACACTGCTCCAGAGGTACCCTTCGCGATCGCGGTAACCAACCTCTCGATCGCGATTCACAAATTTTACCCTTCGTGATCGCGGCCATTTCCCAGCGATCGCGATGAACAAATTCCCACTACCCTTCCCAAACTCTTCTCAGATAGTTTGTAGTGTATCAACCATAAATTTTTGTACAAAACTCTAAATGACAAATGGTTTGATTTTCCGAAAACTAGACTTAAAGAGCTACAACTTTCAATTTTGGATCATCCATATTCCTTAGAGATTGCAAGATATAAGCTTCCAAATTCGGATCAGTGACAGCAGAATTTCCTCTACGCATCGCAGAAAGGCTTCCGCGATTCACAGTGCCCAAACAGCAAATTTGCTCTTCGTGAATGCAACCCAAAGTCCACTATCATGATGCATACCCTTGTGGCAAAAAACAAGCAATTAAAAATGGCCTGAAAATGGTCCGAAACCACCCTAAAACTCACTCGAGCCCCTCAGGACCCTGTTCGAACATAACAACAAGTTCCGCAACATAACGCGGACCTACTCGAGGCCTCAAATCACATCAAACAACATCAAAACTACGAATCACACCTCAAATTGAACTTAATGAACTTAAGAACTTTCAACTTCTACAACTCGCGTCGAATCATATCAAATCAACCCGGAATAACCTCAAATTTTGCATGCAAGTCCCAAATGACACAACAGAGCTATTCCAACTCTCGGAATCGCAATCCAAGCCCGATATTCACATAGTCAACTCCCGGTCAAACCTCTTAACCTTCTACACCTTCAACTTTCCAAATTTCATCAAAATGCATCAAATAAACCTACGGACCTCCAACTCCAAATCCGTGCATACGCCTAAGTCCAAAATCACCATACGAAGCTATTGGAATCATCAAAATACCATTCCGGAGTCGTATACACAAAAGTTAAATTTCGGTTAACTCTTACCGCTTAAGCTTCTAAGACAAGAATCATCCTTCCAAATCAATCCTGAATCATTCGAAAATCAAACTCGACCACACACGCAAGTCATAATACATAACATGAAGCTACTCGAGACCTTAAGCCGCCAAACGGGATGCTAATTCTCAAAATAACCGGTCGGGTCATTACATTCTAACCCTCTTAAACAAAGGTTCGTCCTCGAACGTGCCAAGAACCATTCTGAAGTCATCAAATCACTGAATGTACTCACCATACATATACTCGTGGGTGATCCCATGTCACCCCAATCCACATAGGCCCGACAACACTATCTCAACTGAAAATTATTCCTTCCACCAACATTGATAAGCCTTAGAACCAAATTTGTTACCATCTGAATCTTCTCAAAGACCCGATTCCCGCATAAACATACTGTATCAACCTCAACTAGCTATCACAGCTCATGCATACTCCCACAAGGTATGACCACCCGACGTAATACATAGACCATATGCCCATAACAACATCTCTGACCACCATAGTTGCCCATAATCAAATCCAATATCGACAATTAACCTCATACCAGCTAGAACCCTATTCCAAACCCTCACAACACTGATAACGATGCAAGAAACATGAAGATCCCATAGCCATTCACTCAAATCAACAAGTCACATCTAATGCCACCTGGGCATACACCTCGCAAGCTAAAACCCAATAAGCACAACGTGAATGTGACTGAATATGCAAAGAGAAACACATGAGAGAACTATCAAACAAGTTCGACAGGCACAACTCCATATCAGTACCATACTACGAATCAATTTTACAGGGGAGAATCAAAACATATGAACTAACAACAAGGATCTAATCCTAATATAACCCCACCGCGACACGTAGCCTGGTTCGAACATATCAAACCACGTGAAAATGCGAGGATCCCATCCTCACCTCTGAATCACAAGTAGAATACACATCATACCAACCGAACTCTTCCACCAATTCAATTCCATGAAATAAAATCACAACATGTAACAAACTCCCCATATCAGTAGAGCATCTAAATTACAAATCGTAACCAAACCATCCAGAAATCACATCAAAACCTACTTTCATGAGTAACAGAAAGTCACTTCTAGTCTCATAGCTCTCAATAGGGAACAAAACAAAATGATAGACGTAGGCTACCACTATAGAATCTCCCAATATGGGTAAACACATAAACAGAGTACAAAATTACGAAACTCACCCATATGTGAATCAAGATAGGAGGACTCAACCCGATACGTAGAACGAATCAAAATAAGAATGATTCTCTTCTATAACTAATCAAAACCATACCTGTAACGACAACTATCTGGTGCAGTGGCCTCAGCCCTACCATCGAAAGCATATCAACGGGTCGGGCCTCCCTCTCTAGGGTGCCCTTTACCCGCCTGTCCTCCACCCCTAACTGGCTGTGCAGGTGGAGTAGCAACTAGAATGGAGCTCGTAGCCTGAGTGTTATGATGAAATCCGCCCCTCCCGAATCTGGGACAATCTCTCATGATGTGCCTAATATCACCACACTCATAACAACCCCTCTGCGAGCGTGGCTTCTCGTACTGAGTTTGTACCTGATAACTGGAATAATCGCTGTAGGAACCCCGTGTTGATGGTGAACTAAAAGAACTAATTTGAGCAACACGAGTGGTCTGAAGTGCGGACTAGACTGGCCGACTACCCGAGCCTCCACCATGATATGTCATAGCTGAAGAGTAGAATCCACTGAATCCTCCAGAACCTCGAGACCTCTTGTTCTCCTTATCCTCCTTCTCCCTACCCCGAATACGCTCTAACATCCTGGCAATCTCCACCACCTGCTGAAATGGAGTATCACTCTGCAACTCCTGAGCCATGCCGAATCTAAGATCATAACTAAGCCCCTCAATGAATCTGCAAACTCACTCTCTGACTGTAGGAATCAAAGTATGTGCATGACGGGATAACTCACTGAACCTGATGGCATACTCTGACACCGTCATGGTTCCCTGACGCAGCTGCTCAAACTCTGTACACCACGTATCCCAGAGGGTCTGGGGAATAAACTCTCTCAAAAACATCTCCGAAAATTGAGCCCGAGTGGGCGGTGCTACATTGGCTGGTCTACCCTCCTCATAAACTTGCCACCACAGATACGCTACTCCCGACAGCTGAAATGTAGTAAAAGAATACGGTGACACATCTCTAAAACTCCTTATGCATCCTCGGTAGCTGTGCCACTGAAAGTAGGTGGACTATACCTTTTGAACCTGTCAAGCCTCTTCTGCTCCTCCTCTAATGCCCCTGGCCTGACCTCAGGCTGAACCAGAATAATAGGTTGTACCGGAACCTGACCAATAAGAGCACGTTGAACTGGAGTACGGGCGGTGGGAGTCTGAGCTCCTCCCCCAATCTGCGAAGCAGTTTGAGCTCAACCCGCTTGAGCCAATGTACCAAACATGCTCAGGAACTGCGCTAAAGTCTCCTGAAGTCCTGGTTAACAACAGGCGCCTCTGATGCCTGTCGCCCAACCAGAGCTATTGGCGGCTCCTAAACTGCTGCTCTGACAGATGCTCTAGCTGCGGTGCGTGCCCCTCCTCGACCTCTACCTCAGCCTGGCCTCTCCTGGTTCTAGCAGGGGGCGCGGGTATCTGATCAGCTGACCCGGTAGCGCGTGTCTTCACCATCTGTGAGAGATTTGAGATACAAAGGCTCAAAATTCAAAATCAACAAATCTGCACGACAGGAATGAAAGAAGTGGAATTTTCCTAATAGTTCTGTAGCCTCTCGAAGATAAGTACAAACATCTGTGTACTGATCCGCAAGACTCTACTAAACTTACTCGTGACTCGTAAAACTTATGAATCTAGAGCTGTGATACCAACTTGTCAAGACCCAAAAACCCACCACAGGCGTCGTGATGGCACCTAGTCTCTAAGACTAGGTAAGCCGATTACTAACAATGATTAGGAAAATTCTTAACAATGATAAGAAACATAGTCTAATATGAATACCGAAACAAAAGCGTAATAAGCCTACACGGCAATAATCATAACAACCTCCCAAGATTTGATAATACAGAGTCACGAACTCTAGCTAAGTACATGGAAAGATCTCGAAGATCAAAATATAATACTGTTCAAATAACAAGCTGACATTACAATAAAAGGAAAGAATTTCAAGGGATTGCGATGATCAAGCAGCTCATACCTTGAATCCTCGCGACCAATGCTAACTCTGCCCGAGTCCGATATCTCCAATAATTGGTTCTGCACAAAAATGTGCAGAAGTGTAATATGAGTACACCACTATCGGTACTCATTAAGTATTAAGACTAACCTCGATGGAGTAGTGACGAGGTACAAGTCAAGATACTCACTAGACAAAATAACCTGTGCAGTATAGAAGTATAAAGCTAATAATGAAAGCAGAAATCAGTAAATGGCAACAAGAATCAACAAGTGATATTAACAGTAAAGCAATAAGAACACCATGAAGTATCATTAAAACCAAATAAGGAACACAAAGGACAACCAATTAATCAAGTCGTTCAAACACAAGTTTCACAACGAAATCACTCTGTGATACCTCATCTCATAATCACAAGTCATGGGTCTCAACCCACCATTCTATTCTCACGACACCTTGTGCCCACATTTCAAGTCACAACAGGACAAACAACTCATGTGCCAATATCTCAATTTGCCCGGCATGATCCCGGGCTCACATTCACAATCTGCCCGGTGTGGTCAAAGGCTCACAATCACAATTCATCCGGCGTGGTCACAGGCTCACAATCACAATCCGCCCCGCATGGTCACAGGCTCATAATCACAATCTACCTTGCGTGGTCACATGCTCAATATCAACATGAAAACTGATAATACAAGAACACATGGGCATGATTAATAAATGTCAAGTTTCATACTCCCGAGCTAGTATAAGTGGCATGCTACGGTGTATGCTTATGTGAGTGTACTACTGTAGCCAAGTCAACAAGTAATATCAAAGACATCGAGTAGCTCATCGAAGAAACACAACAAATCACGTAAGGTGTATGACATACACGAGGAAAATCACACCATCACACGAAAATCACCAACACAATGTCCCTAAGCCATCACACATCATCCCTGACATTACCACCCTTACTCTGATAGCCACCCGTATCACTCCGCCCTGACAATATCATTAGCCACTCGTATCACTCCGTATAATAGCCACCCTTATTGCTCCGCCCGAACAATAACACAATAGCCATCTGTGTCACTCTGTACATTCAACAACAGTGAGATGCCACCCTTATGCTCCACATAACAACAACGATAAAATGCCACGCTTATACCCCGCATAACAATAACCAAACCACACAACAATTCTCATGTGCTACCATCACAACAAATGATATATCAACTCGTATCACAAGTGTCCATAGGCCACAACCTTTCCAAAGATCCGACAATATCAATATTTTCATAACAAATAACTTACGACTCATCATAATGTGTATAGAATCTCAATAACAACAAAATGAATGGGAAAGTAACCAACAAGGAACAACACCCCCTTTAAACATGTCACGACCCAAATCGGAGAGTCGCGATGGGCACCTGGTGCCTTACTCAACCGAGCACCAATGTAACATATCTTTCTTATCACACCATCATGGGTAAATGGTCTAGAAGGGACGTCATTAGATAACCAGAATAAAACATAAGGGAATACTAGATATAGGACAACCCAACATGATATAGAAACTTATACATGTGACATATGGGCCTATAAGGCCGACATGATCATTTGAAAACTCAAAACATTGGCCGGCGAGGCCATACAAGTATCCATATACATGACATATGTCTACAAGCCGCTAAGAGTACATAAACGTCATAAAGGTCGGGATAGGGCCTAGCTATACCAATCAATACATGTCTAAATCATACTGACCAAATAGGCAACTCCCGAGCAAGTGGAATGCACCAACACCTTTCCCTGAGCTGATAGCCCACTAGGAGGACTGTCAACCTGTCTATCGGGACCTGCGGGCATAAAACTCAGCATCCCCAGGCAAAAGGGATGTCAGTACGAATAAAGTACCGAGTATGTATGGCATGAAAATCAGTATATAAAAGACATGAATGAAACATGGAGTAAAGGACTCAACCTGTAAGTCTGAATAGCTTAGTGAATCATAAAACCTTTATACTGTCATGCATATGTGTATAAATGTTATGCCATGCATAGGTATATGCGTACATAACATCATCAAGCCTCTGAGGGCATCCCATCATATCATCTCGGCCTCTGTGGGCGAAATCATCAACGTATACCAGCTGATCAGGTGGTGGTGCGTATATAACGCGCTAACCTTTCCCCATACCCCATGTGTGTGTGTGTGTGTGTGTGTATATATATATATATATATATATATATATATAATATAAGCGTATTTAACGCCATCTGTTCATGGGTCAATATACATGTATAAATGAATGTAATGCATAATGAAGTAAGTCAATAAGATCTCTCGGAATGTCATAAGATCAATATGCCTTCGGTTAATATCACAAATAAACTTTATCAACTTACGTATTTTTTGAGACCAATGAAAAGACGATGTGATAATAAGAGGAATCAAGAACATAGGCAACCCTAGTACTTCTAAGAATAGAGTCATTTGTGAAAGTTGCATATTTGCTCGTTTCGTTGTATCATATGGATCATGCCAAAAGGAAAGAAGGGATAGCCTTATCATACCTTATAGAAATCTGTCCAAGAAAAATACTAAACTCAGCTCACTGCACCTTAATTTACAACAACGACAGTGAAGCTATTGTCAAGTTATGAATGACTCTCTCATTTATATAACGAAAGTAACTTACCCCTGATTTTACTGCTCCCTTAAGCCTACTATAGGCAAGATAACAACATAATACAATCAGCAACTCAAAAACAACCTAACTACAATTCGGGACCTTTAATACAACAAAAACCCCAAATATACCATAACACGCCCAATCAACAAGTTATCAAATAGCCTGAAACTGCAACGACGAGCGACCAGCCCACTACCCTACCACATGTGACGTTTCTCCACGCCCTTTATACTTCCAAACTTCATAAATCATCGGCACAAGAGTCCAACACGAGTGGACTACAAAACAGTCCGCTAAAAGTGAAAGAAATCGAACTCACGGCTTCCGATCACCGTCCCGTGAGTTCTAACTATTAGGAAACTAATTTATCAACCTTCCTTGATATTTAAAAGCTTAAATATAGAAAGTAGGCATTTTCTTAGCTATGAAGTACCTTCAAAAACTCAAACTACAAAGAAAAAGAGAGGCGGTATAATGATACTTACGTCGTGTTCTAATGTTATCGCTTCTTGATTTTGTACCCGGGATGTTAATATTCTTTGAAAACCTTGTAGAGAGCTTAAGGATAAGTTTATGGGGGTTCTCTGTTCGTGTTCTATGAAAAATGAAGAGAAAGACGACTTAAAACCTATATATATCAACTTTTGAGAAGTCAAAGAGGTGCTAGCTTGGCACCCTAGCATTAGCCCTTCTTCAGATGCTCATATCTTTTTATCCGGACGTCGTATGAATGAATGGTTAAGATTTTTGGAAACTACATTCCAAGAACTTAAATTTGGTCTATAATATGTCCCAAAAATAACTCATATAACACATAAATATATTGCTCAAAAAGCTTCGTTACGAGGAAAATCCTTAGTCAATGTTTCCGCAAATTAAATCTGATTTTTCCCGAACTTTATATTATATTTTATATCCAACCATCATATATAGTCATATTATGACCTTAATTGTTTAAATCATGATTACAAATATCATATTCATTATACGTCACCTTGGAACGCACAGGGTGTAACAAATTCCAAGTATATTGGGAGAAAATCGCAGCTACTTTTTAATCTAATTTTCTGCACATTTATGAATGTAACTTGTGATGACCTTTGCCAACTTTTGTTCCACAACTCGCTTGACTTCAAAACGTAATACACGACTATCATACGACTAAAATAACTCATAACATAACCTTCTTATCATGTTAAGAACCCTATTCTTATCCCAAGGGTACATGTTATAATATTCCCAACTTGTTGACTTTCGACGAAACTTATTTTCTTCATTTTGTGTAGTTTATAAGTCTTTCAACCCTCTTGGTACTTGTTATCCATGATCTTAAAGATTTGTAACCTCCAAGGTAACATGATTAACTTACCTTATGTACTTTCAAAAATGATCTCATTTCTGAGCTTACATCAATTGTCTTACTATGTACTCTTACGTATGAAAACATAGGGTGTAACATCATTCCCCCCCTTGGAACATTTGTCCTCGAATGTTGACTGATGTGCTTATCAATCTCATAACCTATAGATCTTGTGAATACTTTAATATTGTCCTTGCCATCTAGGCAATTGTTCTGTGTATAAATTCATAGGCTAGGGCATTCCCCCCTTTAGGCCTCTTTCTCACACCACGAGTTGTGGTCGAAATCCTTTCAATCTCGTAACTGTTGCTACCTTCTATCATGCAGCCTGTACGACTCTGACCTTGTAAGTGCACCTATGTGACTCATCTCTCCTTTTTCCTCCAGTTGTTAACCAATCTCTTGGCCTCGCTTTATGAACATATACGGAACTATGACAAGCTGTCCCTCGGGGCATCTATAAGTGTACTGAAGTTCTTCTCTCGGTACTTCGTCGAACTTACAACCATTGCTATATCTTGTTTCATAGCCTTGGTTATCTCTGCTTATAGCTTTAATACATCTAGGTAGGTTATACTATACCATAACACTTACTTCGGTTTATTATTACCGAGGTCTACTACCCAACTCCAGATTACTCTCTCGCTGCTTATCCTGCATGTATAAATTTATGTCCTTGAATGCTTCCTCATTACTGTTCATCTTAAGAATGACAACCTAATCTCATCTCATACTTTGGAACTTTTATCTATCTATTAGTGATTCACCTCAATGTTTATCTATAATCTACCAATGATAACTTGAAACCTCTTATGTAACATATTGTCACTAGGGCTCACATCTCTTCGGGGAACATCTAAAGTGATTTGCCTAATACACCTAGGGACAATACTATACTTTAATAACCGTATTTCATAACATCCCAATGTGATTCATCTTATGAGGGTATTCTAATCTCGTGCAATTCATGAAATCTCTTTTCTTAAAATTATTACTCAATCAAAGGCCTAAACATCATCCTCTTATCTATCACCATTACACCCTTATTCAAATACCAGGGCAATATTTCATCTCTTTTAATTGCTCCTAGTCTTAAACTCCTCTGAGTTCATTCAGGTTGTACCAAGCTTTCTATAACTTATGGAAGCCATCAGTTCTCTTGTTTTGATGGGTTTCATCCCGAGGACTTACCTATTCTCGTCACCTTCTCACTCACCTTTTCTTATCCTTAGTCCTATCTACCTAAAACCTTGTCGCTCTACCATACTTTAGCTTGTGACCTACACATATCTATTCATACTACTCACAACCTTCCTTTAACTTGCTAGCGCCATAGATTTCCTTTCGTGCTTTCTCAGTTGCCTTTAAACATAAGCAATTACTTTTTCTGGTTGCCACTTGTTGCATGAATACGTGGCTTATCTCATTGCCCACGAATACTAGAATTTCCTATAACTCATATGATCTCAAATATTACTTTTGATTTTACTTTCTGTTCATTAGCCACGATAGGTGCCACTTTCTTATGAAGTGCATACAATATTGTAGTGAGACTGTTGTTACAAGACCATTTCTTCTGCAAGTTACTATGCTTAGGTTGAAACCTTCTTCCTTATTTCCTTAGCTAGTCTATTGTTGTAGTACTTAGGGAAGAACCTTTGACTCCTGTAAAGCTGCGAGCTTATTATATCGTGTACTCGAAAGAATTTTTGATGTTCTTACTCGCCAATAATTATCCTTAGTTACTTACCTCGCCCTTGTGCTCGTAGGGTTGCTTCTGAACGGAAATTTTTTACTGTCTTCCCAGTGGCACCGTCTTTTATTTTCGTAACACTTATACGGTACCTTTAACTACCCCAACTCCTATCTGAATATTTCTCAACGATTACGACGTCATATCTGCGAGACTGAATTCACTATGTTGGGGTTCACTATGTTTATCTTGCACAATCTGATGATTTGTCTGTATCCTCTTGTCTAACCATAACTAGTCTCTTCCTGAATCAACTACTAACTACTCATTGGTCCATTCTCATATTTATATTCTACGTAATCTCTCTTGGGTTATGTCCTTTGTCTTAACTTACACCCCACACTGGCTCCTTATGTCTCAAGTGTTCATTTGCACTTATTTATCAATAACATCTAGTGTTGAAACCCTTAATGCCTCTCCCCGGAGTCGTGCTTACATAATGTTCTGGAGTCGTATCATATTCATAGGATCTGAATAAATGCAATCTCATTCCTTTCGCCTTTCTACCACATTCTTCCTTTACTATTCCATAGTTACCTGAACCACATAACTCCGACTTAATACCATATCACACCATCTTTCCCCATTAGGGGAGTACTAACATTTAATGCTATGAAGATTTACCTATAAATGATTTACCTATTCATCTTTGGCGTATTTTCACATCTTCACGGATTCTTACTTGCCTTGCGGTAACCCTTCTATCCCAGGGATAACTAAATTTCTTACGCACGAAGGTGACACCCAGTGTAACTGGCACACTTAGTCCCTTAAGCTTTACTCTGCTCACAGTGCTTGCATTAAGGAAGCGTCTTCCTGAATGACCTTTAAAGGTTATTCTTTTGTTGTCCATTCTATAATTTCCGAAACGCGATCTTTGAAATTATAACGATGTCGACTATTATCAAATCCTTTTGTCCCTAATTCATGTTCTATTTTATCTTGTTTACTAGACCATACTAATTTCTGTTACTACGGGGGGTCTAAATTAGCCTTCTAGTAATCACGTTGGAGTCACCAACTCATTTCTCAAAATGAGGATATGACCTTTGGCCTATACTCTTTTATTGTCTCAAAGCTTGTCACCTCTTGTCTTTTCCTTCACTTGACTATAGACTCTGTCATTGACGAGCGCAAAACACACACTTAAATTGTGCTCGCCAGTCAAAGATAGTATAGTATAATATCGTGTCCTCAGGGATTGGATTTAAATAGTATTCTCTTAGTTTCTAGCTTGATTGCTATCCAGGAGGATTAATAGTTGAGATTTATATGATTAATAATAAATTTAACTAAGAATCTAAAATCTGCAACTATTGACTAGTGACTATCGGAACAAGGAATAAACAATTAAGGTTATCAGTGGAAGAGGATAGGGTTTTGACAGAATAAGTGCAAGATAATTGTTTGGGATCTAACTCTAGATAATTCACTTCCAGTGTTCAAGTGAGTCTCTTGAATTCACTCCATTAGTAGTTCAACGTTTAGTAAAACTCCTCTCTCGATAAGTCTTAACCTCACAAGATGAACCAATTTAAGCATTGTGAAGATATGCAAGAATGCGTAGTGGATCAGTCTTTAGGAAAACCTCTTTCGATTATTCTCCTAACTAGATTTAATCAATGATTCAACTAGCCTATTTCGATTACTTGAGGAATCTATGAACTCAACCAACAATATAATGCAAAGATATAACAAGTTATGCCTCTTTTGATTACAAGAACAAGTGACTATAGATGCAACAATTAAATCTTCCAAAAACGGTTCAAATACATAAAAATAGAGTTATAATCCACAAATAATCATCAATACACCAAATCCATCAAAACCCAAAAGGATCTACTCCATAGACATGGAGAAGTTCTTCACAAATGTAATTAAAGTATAGGAAAACATAAATTCAATCCAAACCTGGATCTTGAGTGAGGAAGGAATGATGAAATCCTTGTGCTTGTGTTCTTGCAACTCCTCCTTAGCCTCCTTAGGTCCAAAATTCTCCCATCCAAGTTCAGATGCTCAGTTTTTAGGCGAGTTGGGCTTCATATAGATCCAAAAGAGTCATCTCTGAAATTACAAAAATGGGCCTGGGAGGAGTTTTCGGAGTTAGACGTGCGCGGCCGCGCACCTGGAGGTGTGCTCGCGCACTGCCCGCGCATTTTGGACAATGTACTGCTCTACTTGAACACCCAGTGAGCACGACCAGTGCGTGACCAGTGCGCAATTGCGCACCTGGGTGGCCTCCTGCTCAATTCTTCGTTTCTCTCGTTAAGTGCACTATTGTCCGTTGATCCCCGAACACGACCCCAACTTAATCCTTGGGCTTTTACTCAGACTTCAAAGCTCTAGAATAGCATAAATTCATTTTGTAACATTTACATTACTTGGAATCACTCTTACAAGGCATAAAACGCACAATTTGTGCAAAACACTAATGATTAAAGCTCAAACTCAATTAAAGTGCAGTAAATTAGAGTGAAATAAGTGACTAAAACATGCAATTATAGCCTACCATCAAACCCCACGCTTAAACCATTGCTCGTCCTCGACCAATCAAACTACACTATATATAGACACGACCCTATTACACAACTCTCATAACTCATCATACCAAGAATATTTAAAATAGATTAAGCACAGTAGTGTAACATACTAGCCTCAACATTTGACTCAAAAGTACCACACATTTTCTTCAAAAACCTGCTCACTTACTCTAACATAGAAGCCATAGATATTACCTTTCCTTCACAAGTCATGTGCCCTCACACAATCAATAGAGAGTAGTTCCAAGCACAATAAAATTCAAGAACAAACAGGAACTCAAGATAGAAAGAATTAACTCACTCTTAGAAATAAAATTCATGTGCCACAGAAGACGTACCATAGGCTTGCCCGTAGTGTAATACTCTACTAATTCAATCTCATTCAGTCAAAGATCATGTAGGACTTTAATTGTTTGTAATGTAGGCTGCGGGACGAGTAGGATAAATTTGGATATAGTGACTACACCTCCCTAAGCACTTTAATACATATATATTAGCAGTTTAAACCCAACACTTGTGTTGAACCAAACACCAACCTTCATTCATAATAGCTTCAAGCTCCCCATATCTTTAAGCACATACAAGGTGAGAACTACCACTAACAAGGAAATTAATTTTATTCAATCCTCTGCATGTGGCTTTCACAAAAAAAAATTAAACCGTGCACTTTTCTCCTTTTTCTATAGTTCTACTCAATACCCGACCATACCTCACTCAGCTTTTACAAGCTCAATAGAAAATCAAGTGCTCACGAGAGGTAAGATGCTCAAACAGATAGAAAATTCAAACAAAGGGGTTAAGCTTGTAGTGTAGTTGCCAAAGAAATAGGATTACAGGCTCAACGGGGCTAACTAAGATACACGTTAATTTGGTGAGTAAAAGCATATATCTAGCTCAACAATGAAATACCTACATTACTTCCAAGACTGAATAAAACTACTATTTCGCTTTCCATACACATGGGGCAAGTTCTAGACATCAACTGCAATGCACAGAATAACACAAAACCTCACACACAAACGGCACATAACTCACTCAGGATCGGACTCATCAAGACACTCTAGTCAAAGCAGTTAAGCAAAATTAAGATCATACAATTTAAGGTACTTATACAAGAGTCAAAAACTGAGCATAAGCATCACAACTAAAGCACTTACTATTCTCAAGGCATAATAAAGTCAAGAGATGTTGGTCTCATTTAAAATCACAGCACAAGATCTCCTACTCCTAAAAAAAATAAAACTAACTACACCCAGTTCAAACAAAACCCTTGGAAAAGAACCTCGGCACAAAGAAAAACCAAGGGGGAAATATATATATATATATATATATTCTTCGACTTTAAAAATTTCAATCAAAAGAAACGAAAACCACACAAGAAACAAAAACATTTACATATTTACATCCAAACCCCACACTTTAAATTGTGGCATGTCCCATGACACACAAATAAAAAGCAAGAGGTAAAGACAACTTCCCTGAACATCTAGTCGGGGTTTGGGTCGAAGTTGGGCTCCATCCCTCACGCCCGAACTAATGCACACATCCATGCAGACAGCTTCTTCTCGGCCTTCTTTGGGTAAACCCCTCACTTATCTTCCTCACTCACCGGAGCCTTCTCTTTCGCACCATTCACTTTCCATTCAACACTCGCAGCTGGCTTCTCCTTTCTCACCCCTGTCTCTACATTCATCACGTCATAGTCTTTTCACCCACTCTAAGCATGAGTTTTCTATCATGTACATCCAATATTGCTCTACCCGTTGCTAAGAATGGTTTCCCTAAGATAAGGGGGACCTCTTTGTTCTCCTCCATCTTCACCACTATGAAATCTACAGGAAATACAAACTTATCTACCCGAACTAAGATATCTTCCACTATCCCCTCGGGTATGATAGTTGTTTGGTCTGCCAGCTGCAAAGATATTGCTGCAGACCTTATCTCTCCAATCTCATTCTCCAGCTTCCTGTAAATAAACAAAGGCATTAAATTAATTGAGGCACCAGAATCACACAAAGACTTATCAAAATTAAGAGTGCCTAACGAGCAAGGTATAGTAAAACTCCCTGGATCTCCACACTTTTGTGGGAGTTTGTTTTCCAAGATTGCACTGCAATGCTCTGTGAGCTTGACTACTGAGGTCTCTTCTATCTTCCTCTTCTTTGTGAGGATCTCCTTCAAGAATTTGGCATAAGCTGGCATTTGAGAGAGACCTCTGTGAATGGCAAATTTACATTGACCTATTTCAACATATCTACAAATCTCTCAAACTGCTTGTCCATCTTTTCTCTATACAGCTTTTGGGGAAAAGGTAGAGCAGGCATGTGCTTGCTCTCTTCATGTTCCTCCCTTCTTGAAGTTTCCTCCTTCTTCTTTTTCTCAGATCCCTTCTTGCCTTTCTTCTTCTTTTCAACTTCAATTTTCAGCTGCTCCCCACTTTCTTTTTCAGGTGTCGCATTTTTTGGACTGAAGTGGGATCTTTTTGCATTTTCCCACTTCTCAAAGTCACGACATTTACTGTTTCTTTGGGGTCCACTCAATATCAGCTGGCAGAGTACCTGAGACTCTCTCAGATAATATTATTGCAATCCGTCCCAGTTGTCTCTCCAAGTTTCAAAAATCAGTGCCCAATTCTTTGATGGCTGCTCCATGATCGTCTAGCCTCTCATCTGTCTTGATAATGAAGGCGTTCATTAGATCTTCTAGACCAGGCTGAATGGGCTGTTGAGGTTGAAATTGCTGCTTTTGCTGATTTTCATATGCTGGAGCTCCTTGTCCCTGCGGTCTAGAGTTATTTTGCTGCCAAGCATTCGGAGTACCCCCATGTGAACTCAATGAAAAATCGGGGTGCTTCTGACCCATTGTATTGAAGTTATAATTTCCAACAACATTAACTTCCTCAGTTGAGGCTTGACACTCATAAGTAGGGTGTCCTCTTCCACATATATCACAAGCTGCGTGGGGCTCACTGTGTATTGTGGCTTCCTTATTTCCTTGGCCATGGCATCAAGTTGTACCTGCACAGATTTGTTAGCATCAACTTGGTGAACACCAGTTGATCTTCTTCTTTCAGCAATCTCAGAGGGCCACTGATTAGCATCGTCGAATAACTCATCAAGAATTGTAACTATCTCCACTGGAGTCTTCTTCATCAAGGGGCCTCCAACTGCTTTGCTCAATGTTCTGCGTGAGGCCGGTGTCAATCCATCCCAAAAGTCCTGGAGCTGCATCCAGAGTTCAATTCCACTATGTTGACACTTTCGCACTATCTCCTTAAACCTCTCCCATGCTTCAAAAACAGTTTCATTCTCTTTCTGGCAGAAGTTATGGATTTCTCTTCTAAACTTGCCCGTCTTAGCTGAGGAGAAATATTTATCAATAAATTGTCTGGACATTTCCTCCCAAGTTCTAATTGATCTATTTGGCAAGCTTCGAAGCCACTGCTTCACATCATCTTTAACTGAAAAGGAGAATGCCCTTTAATACACTTCATCTTGTGACACCCCATTGTATTGAAAGGTGTTAATAATCCCCTCGAAGTCCATCAGATGCGTGTTGGATCTTCGTTCATCTTCCCTCTGAAAACGCAACTGTTTTGAATGGTTTGAAGCAAACCTTACTTCAACTCAAAATTATTGGCTGCAATTGAAGGTCGTCTAACGCTTGACAATCCTTGATTTTAGACTGGTCTCGCATAGTCACGCAATGCTCTACCAGGCCTGGGTACCGAATTCTCGAACTGATCTTCAATCAAAGGTCGATTTAGATTGAATCTTCGACCCCTATTGTCTTCGACAGTTTCCTCAGCAGCTCTAAGGGCAGCCTCAATTGCTATCCTTGCGGCTTCTTCTCTATGTTGCGCTGCCTCTCTTGCAGCTGCCTCCACCTCATAGTCATTGTTATTATCCATGTGTTCTTGGGTTGAAGGTTGCCTCAAGAACTTTACAGTGAACTCTTTCTCCTTCCTCAGTTGCCGCAAGTGTTTTTCCAATTCCGGGTTGTAGGGTATTACTTCTTTACAAGAAGATCGTGTCATACACCACGGACTTACAAGAAGATCGGGTTGTAGGGTATTACTTCTTCATGGGTTTCCCTGCACACGGAGGAGAAACCCATGAAGAAAAAAATAAAAGTCAAAAAAATAAAATAAATTCCTGAATTAGCACTACAAACGATTTCAAACACTATTGAATTACAATCCCCGGCAACGGCGTCAAAATTTGACGAGCGCAAAACACACACTTAAATTGTGCTCGCTAGTCAAAGATAGTATAATATAATATCGTGTCCTCAGGGATTGGATTTAAATAGTATTCTCATAGTTTCTAGCTTGATTGCTATCCAGGAGGATCAACAGTTGAGATTTATATGATTAATAATAAAATTTAACTAAGAATCTAAAATCTACAGCTATTGACTAGTGATTATCGGGACAAGGAATAAACAGTTAAGGTTATCAGTGGAAGAGGATAGGGTTTTGACAGAATAAGTGCAAGATAATTGTTCGGGATCTAACTCTAGATAATTCGCTTCCAATGTTCAAGTGCGTCTCTCGAATTCACTCTATTATTAGTTCAACGTTCAGCAAAACTCCTCTCTCGATTAAGTCTTAACCTCACGAGATGAACCAATTTAAGCACTGTAAAAAATGCAAGAATGCGTAGTGGATCGGTCTTTAAGAAAACCTCGTTCGATTATTATCCTAACTAGATTTAATCAATGATTCAACTAGCCTCTTTAGATTACATAGAAGAATCTATGAACTCAACCAAAAATATAATGCAAAGATATCACAAGTTATGCCTCTTTTGATTACAAGAACAAGTGACTATAGATGCAATAATTAAATCACATAAAACCTGTAAAATAGAAGTAAATGACATTAAACACACTATTTTATCAACCAAACATAGCAAAAATCTAAGATTAAAGAGGAGATAAGTTGGTAAATCAAAACCCCAAACTTAAACTATTGCTTGTCCTCAAGCAATCAAAGCACAAAATCCCCTTCCAAGTATTTAACTCAACAGTGCATCAATGTCCTACCAAGTCAAAAGGTCTACTTTACATACAAACACATGACTTTGACTGGTACCAACAATTAATCCAAAGCATATGAAACACCAAAAACTTCTCATAGATTTCAGTACAATTCAAGTGTTCAAACACTATGCTAATCAAAGTAGCAATCAAGTCATGGCACTAACGCTTCAAAATTTGCCTCTTTATCACAAATAACTTTCCCTTGTTCATTCCTCCCAATTGAAAATGGGATTAAATTCACAACTCAAATTTCATGTGCCTTCACACTTAAGAGAGAATCCCACACTCATATATTGCAATTCAAAACATAAATGGGATATCAAATGGAAAGAATTAACTCTCTCTTACACAAAGATATTCAAATGCACATAAGTAGCGCCATAGGCTTGCCCTTCATGTATTTCTCCACTAATGTAGACACACTTAATTCAAAATCAAGTAGGACTTAAAGAATTGTAATGTAGGTCTTTGGTAAGGTAGGGCACAATCTGGATAAGAGTGATTCCAAACCTCCCTAAGCACTACAATTTGCAATAACTAAAGCACACTTCCTTTAAAAACTTTTCCATCCTTTCTTCACTTTTCATTCCACACCTAATCTTCCCTTTATTCACAACTCCTTATTTTTCCTTCCTTTTTCTTCTTTCTTACTCATTTTGTTTTTAAAAAATCAAGGAAGGTTCCCACTATTTTATTTATTTTTTATTACCTTTCACCTTTTAAGCAAATTCCACATCACAACTTTTCTAACCTTCACCCCCAAACTTAGGCTTTTAGCTTATGTCAAAACTTTTAAAGTACTTATGGAGGTAGGATGCCAAAAGATAGATCAATAAAGAATGAGGGTTAAAGCTTGTAACATGGTTTTCAAAGAAAAAGTTTAAAGGCTCAAAAGGGGTTGATAGGGAAAATATGCAAGGGTAGGAAATTTAAGGCATAATAACTGTCCAAGGAAGACCTAACATCATTTTTCAAACCAAGTTAGTCTAGGATTTCTCCTTGAAGCACAATCCGGAAAAGTTCTAAACTACAAATAATGCAAAAGAACTCACAATAAATATCACCACACATGGAACATGAAAACTCGAGTAGAAAAAATCCAAAATCCCATTGAAACCAATGAGCTCAAAGAAGCCACATATAGCTTAAGAGATTATTTAATGAATCAAGAGCCAAAAATTGAATCTAAAAGTCATGGCAATGATCTTTACTTCAATCATTTTTCTTTTTCAAAGATCAAGAATTCATATGCCGAGGTTTAAATCATGTTGGTACTAAGCAAGCCAGAAATTGACCAATGGGCACAAACCCCAACTCATACCACTTATTCTCCTAAATTAACAAAAACTATATCTAAACTACAAGACTAATTCCTTTAAGAAAGTCGCCTAGCTATCCATCATCGGAAAAAGTCGACATACTAATTTACCAAAAGTACCTGGTTCAAAAAGAAAATTGGCCTCCTCAGAAAAAGAACCGTGGTACAAAAAAAACCAAGGATATTGCCAACACAATAAAAACATACTATTTTAAAAAATTAAGAAGCTAATAAATATCAAGTCAATAAAACATACTATATATAAAAACAAAAATTCAAGAAGCTAGTAAACATACTAATATAACACATCACATGAAAATAAAATATCAATCTACCATATCAACAGTTATACAAGAAGCCACCCCTAACTAGAAATGTTGCAATATCCTCAATGCAACTAAAAAAAATAGAGTAAAATGGTGGACAGTGCTCCCTGAATACTGCATCAAGTGCTCTTCCTCCCCTTCCTCTTCCTCGGACTAATGAACTGGAGGAGCATAATCATCTTCCGGCTCGGTTGATGGCACTTTCTCTTGAGGCTTTAGGACTTTCCATAGCCCCTTCACACCCTTTCACATGCGGGTGAAGAATTTATCTCTCTTCTTCTCCCTCTTCTTCATCCTGGTGTGTGCATTTGCCAGCTTGGCATGAGAAGTACTCAAAGTACCGTGCGTCGTGGCCAAATCAGTGTATGCTTTCTCCAGCTTCTCAAGGTGATCCCCCTGCTTCTTCTGATCATCAAGATACTTTTGAAATTCTTAATAATATACTAACATTTTTACTTTGTGTTTTAACGCTCTTTTTATGGAATAAATTTATGTATCATAAGATATTTTTTTAACTTGAATAAGAATTTTACTCATATGATGAATTTAAAAAATAATTAAATTGGATTCTCTTACTAAATAATTAATTAATATTTAATTATTTATTTTTAACATAAAAAATAATTTATTCTATGTTGATTCATATCTTACTATTAGTTCATCTCTTGTTTTGAATATTTAATATTAAGCACAATCGTTCTCACGAAATAGTGCCATGCTATGGTCCTGTAGGTGATAGATTCGATTCACAGCTTCAGCTCTGAATTCACCATTTTGCCACGAATCTTCATGATTGGCTTTCTTAACTTGATTTCTGGAAGGTTAGCATAGAATTCCCTCACTCATTGCTCATTCTCTCTGCAAGGTTGAGGGGTAAAACAGGTCCATCCCATGTCTACAAGCCTTTGATGGAAATCGGGAAGACGCTCTAGGACCTTTTCCAGCAATATACCACTTTCCAGGAGCAACTTCTTCTTAATCAACTTGGCATAGTACCGTTCCTGGCATTCCAATGACAAGAACTGGTGTTGGTCATAGTTCTCCTCTACTTCCAAAGGGTTGTCATGCGCGGATTCGTCAGAGTTAGAGCTCACTTTCAGCTTATGGTACATGTAAACAAAGTATTGGAGTGAAAACGTGATATGGTTATGAAATATATTGCAAAATGAGTCAAATATGCCAAAGAAATGATAGGACATACAAAACCCAGCCTTAGAAAATTTTTTAGGATTTTCAGTTCAGCAGAAGCCTGCTCTCTGATGCTTCCCCATTGCCCAATTACGAAGGCAACAGACTTTTCCAATGTTCTCAATTGCGATCATATCCTCGCAAATGCGAAAAATGCCAGACCTAACAATGTTCGCAATTGCGAGCACCTCTTCACAAATGCGAAGCTCGCAAATGCGAAGAGGCCATCGCAATTGCGATCTTGTCGTCCCCAGCAGCCTCGCTCACAGAACAGTCCCAATCTCCATAAATTTTGAGCAAAAGCACACATTCAAAGCACCCAATCAGTTTTTGGGCATAAAATAATGCAATAAACTTCACACACAGCCACGAATTGAAAAAACTTTCAATGATTCGGCCAAGAATCTCATTCGGACCTTTCATCGAACATATAGTAAGCACACAAAATCACTCATATTTCAACAAAGCCATGGGTACTCAGACTTCCCCTTTTTTCAAGCAAAGAAATAAGCTCACACTCTCAACCAACCTCACCCAGAAATCAACACATGATTTGAGCATTTTTCAAACAATTTCCTACAAAAGAAAAGGACCCATTTGAAACCTAACTGTTGAGGGATAAAGGAGAGAAGAGGAAGAAGAAGATGATGATGTTATAGAACATAAAGAGCACACAAAGCTTAAGCTTTCATACCTTGATGCTTGCAATTAGGAGTGAAAATGAGGGAGTTTCAAAGTTGGGAGAGTGAGGAATATACCAGTCGTTCAATTTTTAGAGCCTCAAAAATTTTTGGAATTTTGTTGTTAAGTGTTTAGCAAAACCCCGTTCAAGTGCCTCAGAGGTCGCAATTGTGACTGAGATTTTGCAAATGCGAATGATGAATAGTCAGCAGTGTCCACAATTGCAGTTGTTTCTTCGATTTTGCGGTGGGCTCCAAGTTCGCAAATGCGAAATCATAGGCCTAGGCCTGATTTCTTTTTTCACTGCCCAATCTCCCTACTTTGTGTCCCGAACACTTCCAAACTTCCTGCAACTTGGTAGATTGATCAGAAATAACAAAATTAACAATTCTAAAAAGAAAAATTTTAAAAATAATGAAATGTTAAAAATGACTAAAAAGTTAAAAACTATGGGTTGCCTCCTACCAAACGCCGCATTTAACGTCGTGGCACGACGCGAATCAACTTTACCACTTTTCTCTCCACTCGGAAGATATGAATTGGGCACCTAACTTGGAATCAAGCTTGTGACCACGAGCGGTGGGGGTGGCAAGTAGATGATCAAGCCAAATGCCATTTGCTTCATTTTGCATTTCTTGGCTTTCATGTGAGGAATGTCATTTTGCGTTCTTGAATATTCAAATTGCAAGATGTATGGCTCTTGTATTTCTTCTTTACACTCCCACATGGATTCACATGGTTCAATTCCCATATCATCATACAAGTCCAAAGTTGAAAAGTACTTGGAATGAGATATCAAACTCCCAACTTGCAATTTTTTCCGGATTTTGACATCCTCTTTTTCCCCCTAACTAAAGTCATTTTCAACCATCTTTTTAACTACATCGACTCTAATTCCATATTTTTCTTGGCACCACTAACAAGAGTCGGTTGGCAGATGTCAATTCTTGATTCCCCAAAATAAAGCTCACTTTCTTTCTCGAAGTTGGACTTTTCTTGAGCTCTTTCCACACTCTCAAGTTGGTGGGCATAGTGAGCCTAAACCAATATTTTCATTTGAACTTCTAAAGTACGGATATTCTCATCATTTTGAGTCAAAACTTGTTTCAAGTCCTCGAGTTCCAAGTTGTGCTTCTCCTCATTTTCCAGAATGGCATCCAACATGAGCATCATCCTCTCATTTTGAGCATTTGAGAGTTCTTCTTGGTTTTGATCAAGTGCGAAAGAAGGATTTTCGGCTTCAACCACTAAGGAAGGTTCTTGGCTATCTTTCACTTCCGAAGCTTTTTGGACCTCCAAAGCTTCAAGCATTTCTCCCATTTGTGAGTTCATCCTCTCAAGCGGCAAATTATTTTGGAGACTATTTTTCAGAAGCTCCTCCAAGGCATTTTGCTCTTTGTTTTCTCCTTCAAGTAGGCATTCCACTATGATCTTGAACTTCCCATTTTGACCATGCTCAATTTCTTCCACTTCCATATTCCTATACTTGTTATCACAAAAAGTGAAATCATCATAACGGGGGTTCGGGGAAGGAAAGGACAAATAAACACAATTATCCCAATGGACATTTTGACCACCACACTTATCACATATACTCCACTCATGGGTTTGAGATTGTGCGCACAATTCGCCCCCAGGAGAATTTAAACAATTTTACCATGAGTGTGGTCCTCCACAATAAGGACAAGGGTCATCAAAGTATGAACAACTACCATCCGTCCAATTTTTATTACATGATGCCATTTTCCAAAAACTAAGAAAATAAACAAGAAACAAACAAGAAAAGTAAACAAGATAAGAAAATAATTACACAATTATTCACAAGTTTGGACCAAAGCACATACGCTTACTTCTCAAACAACCTAAATACGCCAAATTGGTCCCCGGCAACAGCGCCAATTTTGACGACGTCCAAATCCACTACTAAAAAGTCAATGGACATGGTCACATGCAATATAATTTACCCAACTATGAGTCGGGATCGAATCCCACAGAGAACAATATATAGGCGATTAGGCGTGTAAGAGAATTATCACTTATTATGCTAAGCCAAACACTTAGAAAGGTTTTGAGAAAATATTTATAACTAATTGCGAAAATATAAATGATGTTTAGTGTAAAGTATATATATTTCTATGTATATCACCTCGTATTTGGCTTTTGTTTTGTGAAATTAGGATGTTAATTGCTACGATTCATGTTAAATTAAAGTGTTTTTATGTGTAGGAATGAGTCGGGAGCAATTGGGGGTGAAACGAGCAAGAATTAAGTCGAAACGAGACAAAAACGGACAAGGAAGCCATTTGGGCGCCACAGGCAGCGCCTGGCGCCACCTGTGGCGCTGAAGGAAGAAACTTCACAGGACGCACTGGATGCAGCGCCGATGTCGCGGACTTCGCCTACTTTACCTAGGACTCTGCTATTTCGACCCTACCCCTTCCCAACACCTATATAAACACGTCTAAACCTATGTGGACGGGGGAGACGTGATTTTAGGAGCAAAAACACAACACGGAAGCATCAATTCTCAGTTTCTTCATCTTTTCTAGTATTTTTACAATTTATTCAAGACTTTATATTTTGGTTTGATTTTATCATGAGTGGCTAATCACCCCTTGTTCTGGGGTTGTGATTAGCCATGAATATTGTTGTTCGATATTAACGATACTTTGATTATAATTCACTAGTATATGGTTGTTTCTTCAATTCTATGTTTAATTTGCTTAATTGTTTGGCCAGCAGTTAGGTTCTATCAACTATCTATGCTATGTTTGGGAAAACCATGCTTAGATTAGAGAAGAGTTGAAGAGGGCATGTTCTTAACCTTTAAGGGGGGTGGATTCGTGGTTAGGATAGGAATATACTTAATCACCGTGCTTAATTAAATATCATGATCTTATTGCGTTCTTAATGGGTAGATTCCATAGGAATATAGGCGTTAATCTATTGAGAATAGGCGAGTAGTGCTTCGGAAGAAGGCTAAGAGAATACCTATCGATTAATTAGCAACCATGAGTGAATTATATGAAAGGGAGAGTTAATTAGAACACAATAAGATTGGTGAATTAATCACAACCCTGGAATGTTTGTCTCAATTGTTTAAACAACAATTAATTAGTTATTCGATAATTTAGTTATAACTTAGAATTGTAGTCTAGCGTAATCAAATTATTAAACTTGAATTTTGCTTGACTGAATAACAATATTAGTGTGTTAGTAAGTAGTTGAATTAATTCCTTGTGGGTATGATATCTGGACTCAAAATCCTATATTACTTGTCGACCACGTATACTTGCGTGTGCGTTAGGGAGCAACAAGTTTTTGGCGCCGTTGCCGGGGACTTAAAAATCTGCTACTTTACCGACTTAAGCTTATATTTGTTATTTGTTCAAGTTTTACTTATCGGCTTACGTTGTTTGCGTTGACACAGGCTCTTCTCTTGAATGCGGAGGAGTAGAAGCGCAAACAATCTCCTTCCTTTCGATCCGGAAATTGAACTAACACTACACAGAGTAAGGAGAGAGGTAGAAGCCAGAACTAGAATTGAAAGAGAGTTGGACATAGTAGTTCAACCACAGCCAATAGAGATAGCGGGTAATGCTGAACGGGCGGTGATAGAAGCTGCAAGGCACAATCTTGCTAACATGACTCAGGCAATTGTGAAACCTGAGATCACGAGGCACTTTGAACTTAAACAATATATGGTGCAGCTGATTCAATCTACAGGGCAGTATGTGGGACTGTCTCATGAAGATCCGCAGAGACATATTCAAAATTTCTTGGAAATCACGGATACTTACAATTATCCGTACGTTTCCAAGGATTATGTGAGGTTGACACTGTTCCCCTTTTCATTGTTGGGGGAAGCAAAGGAATGGCTGCAAAAAGAGCCTGCAAATTCAATCTACACATGGGACGATCTAGCCAGGAAATTCCTAATCAAATTCTTTACCACCAAAAAGATAAAGTCACTGAGAAGCCAAATTCTGGGGTTCGAACAACGTGATGGAGAAACTCTTCGTCAAGCATGGGAAAGATACAAGAAGCTGCTTAGAGATTGTCCACATCATTGCCAGACGGATGAGGTTTTGGGACATACTTTTGTTGACGGGTTAGATGAGGCTTCAAAAATGAATCTCGACTCAGCTTGTGGGCGCAGTTGCATGGCAAAACCTTATAGTGAAATCCAACTCCTGTTGAACAACTTCACAGCTAATGATCATAATTGGCAAAGGGATGGTAATTCACGCAGAGCAATTAAACCGCAGGGAGCTGGGTTGATCGAGCTTGACGACTTAGCAGCCATGAGAGCAGAGATGGCAAAACTGGCTAACCAAATAAACAGAATGACGATGCAACAGGTACAACCGAGACAACAGGTACAACAAATGTCTTTGTGCTGTGAGATGTGTGGTGACAACCATACGAGTGACATGTGCCCCACAAATCCGGAATCTATATATTATGTGGGACAGCAGAGCAGGGGGCCAATGAATCAAAATACACAATATGGGAACACCTACAATCCGAATTGGAGGAATCATCCCAACTTCTCATGGGGTGGAAATCAACAGAATCAGAATCAGAATCATATTAGACCGCAAGGAAATTTTAATCAACCGCAAAGGCAACCTCAACAGGCAGAAGATAATACAAATGAGTTGTTGAAGCAACTGGTGCAAGACAATAAACAGTTCAGGACAGAATACCAAACCCTCACCACAACAGTGAGGAATCTGGAGCGCCAATTGGTACAGCTTGCCGGGGCTCAAAATACTAGACCAGCTGGAGCTCTACCTAGTGACGCTGAAGCGAATCCTAGGGCGGCCCTTAATGCTGTATCGTTGAGGAACGGGAGACAACTGGAAGAAGTTGAATCTAAAAAGAAGAAACAGGTGACTTTTAATGAGAAGCCAACCACCATAGAGTCAACAGCAGAAAAAGCCAAAGAACCAGAGAAGCCGGCTAGAGAGACAGTGGCTGAGCGACCCCCACCATTGGTCGCAAGGCCACCACCTCCATTCCCACAAAGATTGCAAAAACTAAGGGATAATGAGGCATATAAAAAGTTCCTTGATATCTTGAAGCAGGTAATAATTAACATTCTGTTGGTTGATATATTACAAGAAGTGCCTAAATATGCAAAGTACATCAAGGATATTCTGGCTAATAAAAGGAGGCTGACTGAGTTTGAGACTGTGGCACTCACTGAGGAGTGTAGTTCCAGAATTCAAGGTAAGCTGCTGCAGAAATTGAAGGATCCAGGCAGTTTCACCATCCAAATCTCTATTGGGAAACATGTTGTTGGACGATCTCTATGTGATCTTGGAGCAAGCATAAACTTGATGCCGCTATCAGTATTCAAACAGTTGGTGTTGGGTGACCCACGCCCAACAACAGTTATATTACAGTTGGTTGATCGCTCCCTGGCTCATCCTAATGGAGTAATTGAAGATGTACTGGTCCAAGTTGGTTCGTTCATATTTCCTGCTAACTTTATCATCCTGGATTATGAGCCCGATCAGGACGTCCCATTTATTTTGGGGCGTCCATTCTTAGCCACAGGCCGAGCGATTATTGATGTCTGCGAAGGAAAAATGACGATGAGAGTAGATGATCAAGAAGAGGTGTTCAATGTTTATAAAGCACTCCTGTTGCTAACCCATTATGAGGAATTATCAATGATCTCAGTGGTGTAGAATGCTTCCACATCATTAGTGCCTTACATGAGCCCAGTTGATCCTATTGAACAAGCATTGATTGGGGATATGGAATTTAATGAAGATGATATGATGGGAGAAATTGAGCAAGTACTGGACATGTCTTGCAGTTATATTCAGGGGTTCAGAAAATTTGAAGAATTGGAGAGGCCTGTCACTCTGACCCTTCCCAGGGCATCTATTGAGGAAGCGTCGAGGCTAGAACTCAAGCCACTTCCAGCGCATCTGTGCTATGCTTATTTGGGAAATTCTGAGACGCTGCCAGTAATTATTTCGTCCAGCTTGACCAGCACTCAAGAAGAGAAATTTCTTAGAGTCCTTCGTGAGTATAAAAAGGCAATTGGGTGGACTATAGTAGACATCAAGGGGATTAGTCCATCATTTTGCATGCATAAAATTTTTCTAGAGGATGGACACCGCCCCAGTGTGGAGCAGCAAAGGCGATTAAATCCTATAATGAAAGAAGTGGTGAAGAAGGAAGTAATAAAGTTGCTCGATGCAGGTATCATTTTTCCCATTTCTGACAGCAATTGGGTCAGCCCAGTTTAGTGTGTGCCTAAAAAGGGAGGGATGACTGTAGTAGAGAACGAGAAGAATGAGCTAATCCCTACCCGAACTATTACGGGATGGAGAGTATGCATTGATTATAGAAAGCTCAACAAGGCGACTCGCAAAGACCACTTCCCACTACCATTCATTGACCAAATGCTCGACAGGTTAGCCGGGCATGAATACTACTGCTTCCTTGATGGCTACTCGGGATACAACCAAATTGTCATATGCCCAGAGGATCAAGAGAAGACCATATTTACTTGCCCATATGGCACTTTCGCCTTTAAGCGAATGCCGTTTGGACTATGCAATGCACCAGCAACTTTCCAGAGATGTATGATGACTATTTTCACCGACATGGTGGAAAAATTCGTGGAAGTATTTATGGATGATTTTTCAGTTTTTGGGTCTTCGTATTATGACTGCTTGAAGAATTTAAGCAAGCTGCTAGCCTGCTACGAAGAAACAAATCTGGTGCTAAATTGAGAAAAGTGCCATTTTATGGTGCAAGAAGGCATTGTTTTGGGTCACAAAATATCCAGGATTGGCATTGAAGTGGATAAAGCTAAGGTGGAGGCGGTTGAAAAATTACCTCCACCTATTTCAGTGAAGGGTGTCCGGAGTTTCTTGAGACACGCAGGTTTCTATAGGCGCTTTATTAAAGATTTCTCTAAAATTGCCATCTTTTGTGCAGGTTGCTCGAAAAGGACGTATCTTTCAACTTTGATGATTCTTGCCTCAAGGCCTTTGAAGAGCTTAAAAACAAGTTGGTGACTGCTCCCATTATAGTGGCACCGGATTGGTCCTTACCCTTCGAACTCATGTGTGATGCAAGTGACCTGGCTATTGGGGCAGTGCTGGGCCAGAGGAAGGACAAGGTGTTCTACTCCATCTACTATGCAAGTAAAACTCTCGACGATGCACAACAAAACTACACCACCACAGAAAAGGAGCTGTTAGCAGTAGTATGGGCTTTCGAGAAATTTCGAGCATACTTGGTGGGAACAAAAGTCATAGTCCACACCGATCATGCAGCAATCAGGTACCTATTTACGAAAAAAGAATCTAAAGCTAGATTAATGCGCTGGGTTTTATTGTTACAGGAATTTGATGTGGAAATACGAGATCAGAAGGGGACAAAAAATCAAGTAGCTGACCATTTATCCCGCTTGGAAAATCATGATCACATAGAGGAAGATGGCCAGATTAAAGAAGTATTCTCCGATGAGAACCTTTTTGCTATAACTCATGATTCTTCCCCATGGTACGCTGATTATGTGAATTATCTGGTGAGCGGCGTACTTCCTCCTGAAATCAAAACTGAAGTTAGAAAGAGGTTCTTGCATGATGTGAACTTCTACTATTGGGATGAGCCCTACTTATTCAAGCAGTGTGCGGATCAGTTGATGAGGAGATGTATTCCTGAAGAAGAGGTGGAGTCAGTACTGCATAATTGTCACGCATCACCGTATGGAGGCCATCATGGAGGAGACAGAACAGCGACAAAGGTGCTACAGTCCAGTCTCTTTTGGCCAACTTTGTTCAAGGATGCTCATGAATTTGTTAAAAAATGTGACCAATGCCAGAGGACGGTCACAATCACACGGAAACAGGAGATGCCTCTAAACAACATTTTAGAAGTTGAGCTTTTTGATGTTTGGGGGACAGATTTTATGGGGCCGTTTCCACCTTCCAGAGGGAACAAATATATTCTGTTGGCCGTTGATTACGTGTCGAAATGGGTGGAGGCCATTGCTTTGCCTACAAATGATGCAATGGTGGTAGCTGCGTTCGTAAAAAAGAACATCTTCTCTAGATTTGGGACTCCACGGGCTTTAATCAGCGATGAAGGAACTCATTTTTGCAATCGGCTATTGAATAACCTTCTAGCCAAATATGGAGTTCGCCACAAAGTTGCTACAGCGTATCACCCACAGACAAGCGGTCAAGCTGAGGTGTCAAATAGGGAGATCAAGGAAATCTTAGAAAAGACGGTGAGTGTAAACAGGAAAGATTGGGCTTCAAAGTTGGATGATGCTCTTTGGGCATATAGGACAGCGTACAAAACACCAATTGGAACGTCCCCTTATAAGCTAGTTTATGGAAAAGCATGCCACTTGCCGGTTGAACTTGAGCGCAAAGCATACTGGGCAATTAAAAAGCTGAATATGGACTTTGAGGCAGCGGGTGAGAAAAGGCTTATGCAGTTGAATGAGTTGGATGAGTTTAGGCTACATTCCTATGAAAATGCCAAGTTATATAAAGAGAAGACAAAAAGATGGCATGACAAGCATATCAAGCCACGCCACCTTGAACCAGGCCAACAAGTATTATTATTCAACTCAAGATTATGATTATTTCCTGGGAAGCTTAAATCAAGATGGTCAAGTCCGTTTGAAGTGGTGAGGGTCACTCCGTATGGTGCGATCGAGCTGCGTGCTTTGAATAGTGAGCGGAATTTTTGGTGAATGGTCAGAGAGTTAAGCATTACTGGGGAGGTTTGATTAACCGGGAGAAAACCAAGGTTGTGCTCGCCAATGAATAAGCAAGAATCTCAGTCGTGCCGCGACGTTAAATCAGGCGCTTGTTGAGAGGCAACCCAATTTTTATCGCTTTCCTAGTTTAACTTCTTGATTTATTCTCATAGACTAGATAGGGTAATACAATTGATGTACAGATGTAGAATTATTAGATGTAATGATGTAGGACATGTAAATTATATTAGGGTCGAGGAATGAAAGAAATAAATAAATAAATTTCGGACAACAGCGCCCAGGCCAGCGCCCAGCGCTGCCTGGGGCGCCACAGGCAGTAAGTCCAAGACCCCCAGCGCCAGGGAGGGCGCTAGGCGCCAGCTGGGGGGGCGAGGTAAGTATTTTTCTCTTTTTATTTTATTCGAATCTTGCCCCTTACCCAATAAGCCGACCCACATACCCGTTTTAACTAACATTAATACCCATATACGTTCCCAAACTCACCCGACTTCAAACACACATCAAAACATAACAACAAACTCACCCCCTCTGCCGCGCCTTCTTCTTCTATTTCTTCAATAAAAGTTTTCAAATTTTTTGCTTCATTCACTTTCTCCATCTCTAGGTATGTATTTACTCTTCTTCTTCTTCTTCTCTTCTCTTTTCTTCATGTATTTTCATTAGTATGTGTACACAATCCCAACCCCAAATCCCCCATGTCTTCTAGTTCTCCCACCTTCATGTAATTTCATTGAAGCTTTTATGGTGGTGTGTTGTTTGGTGGAAACTTGTATGTTTCATGTGTGTCGGAGTAATAAACTAGAATTCCCTCTACTTCGTTAAAAATCGGGAGGGCCATTATGTTCCACCATTGTTGAAATTGAAGAACACATTACACGCTCACATTCTGTTTGTTTGATTGCCTGAATGAAAATTTTTGTGCACCGGTGAAGTTTGAGTAACCGAAGACACTTGTGTATGCGTTTGGACTAAGTGTGGGGTGTCTCGAGAGACTTTTACAAGTCGGGGGTTAGGACTTTGGTGACGAACATGTTCTCACGCCATTACTTATGTATATGTATGTTGTACGATTGTGTGAGTTAGCTTAGTGTAGTATAATCTAGAATTAGTACAAGGTGCCGAGCTTATGCCTTTAGTTGTCCTTATTGACTATTCACGTTGCCATCGTTATTTTCTCGCATGGGGAAGTCTTGAGTACCCATAGTTCTGTATTGCAACACTTGTACTTATGCTTCGGTTTAGAGTGTGGGGTAAATTGCCAACTTGCATGCTTACGGCATATGTCTTGCACTTTGCTCACATTCATGTTTACTTGTGTTGCAGGATACCATGGCCCGAGACAACATTAGTAAAGGGAAAAGCACTGGACAATCCTCCGGTACCTTGCCGGTTCCCAAAAAGAGAAAACAGGGAGAGAGCTTCTCTAGGCAATCCAAAGGGAAGCAGGTGGATCAAGGGTCTCAGCGAGTACCATCAAGGCCTTGGCCTCGCTTGGAGTTGGTCAATGATGCTGCTGCTGTGTGGTATTGGAAATTTGTGCCAACAGGACGATATGTTTCAGAGATAGGTATTAACATCACTTCCTTCGAAAGGCGATTCCCAGATGTGCTCGCCAGACTGCGAGCTTTACAGATGGAAAAATTTTTGGAATACACAGGGCCTGCGAATCTGAGTATGGTCCATGAACTCTATGCAAATTGGAACTACCACAGCTCGGCCTCCCATGTCCGAGGAATAGATGTGCCATTGGACAGAGAAGCTTTGTGCAACTATTTAGGGGTTGAGAATGCCGACCCACGGAGACTTCAGCGCTTAATTCAGAGTCCTAAATACGAGCTGATACGTCACACGTTGTGTGGCGTCGATTCGAATGCAAAGTGGCTGAGGAAGCAGGGAAACATCCACCTTTCCATGGTGCGTGCAGATTTCAACAACACTGCCAAGGTATGGCAGAACTTTGTGCAGGCCAGATTAATGCCTGCCGAGCACAGTAGTGGCTGCACTCGTGCCAGAGTGTGTCTTATCTTCTCTCTTATGATCGGCCAACCCATTAACATCGCTGAGATCATGCTCAGCGAGATGGCCCGCACCAGGTTCGGAAGACGAATTCGGCGGTTGTTCTTCGGAAATCTTATAACGTAGTATATGCGATTTTTGGGAGTACCCGAGTACCCCGGGCATGACGAGGTTGTGGAGGCACCGACAGGGCTCATGGACATCACCTCAGTTATGGAAACATCGTCCAAACTCACCCCAGCTGCTCGACTGGAGCGTGAAGAGAATTTTAACAAGTACATATATAACGCTTTAAATTTGATCATGAGCAGGACCGGCGTTACCGATGAGGAGCACCTGCACTTGAGAGACGATTTATCCAGCGCCTCCAAGGAGATGTTGGGGATTGCACCTGGCAGCCCTGTTCATCCATCAGAGGACGCTAACATGGTCCAAGGCTCGGATACAGAGGGTGATGATAGCGAAGGAGCTACCGGACCGATGGCTTTGGTGCCCTTTGAATCGGATTCTGAGGAGACCGGCACAGATTGACAGGGAGTTTCTTCGCACCCTACTTTTGTTTTACATGTTTGCATGCATCGAGGGCGATGCATTGTCTAAGTGTGAGGTGGGGAAATACCTGTGTTGTGTGTTTTGTAATTGTATATCATGTATGAATTAGTTTTATTTTGTTTTCTTTTATTTTATCTTATTTTGGTCCTTTTAATAGTTGTATTGTTATAATTTTTAGTGTATATACTGACAATGTTTGGAAAAAAAATAAAAAATAAAAATAAAAAAAGTTCGGATTTTTCCCGACGATAGATCTTTTTCTTGGGGGATAAAGTCTGATTAAAAACAACAAAAAGAGTTTTAGGATAGTTAGGTAGTGTTCCTTGGTTTTTCTTAACGCACCGGTTGTTTTCCAAGGATGTAGTTCGAACCGGGCAATTTTAAATTTTTTTTTTTTGTAGGAGTAGTTTAGGAAGAAACTGAGTTATGTTGAGATACTTATTGACATGGTTGATGCTGGCACAATAGGCTATGACACACATTCTGTTTTCCCGCTCAGTTGAAGTGAATTTTTAAGCCTAAGTAAAAAGTAAACTGCCTATTTTGTGACGCCTCTTCTCAGTTGTTTGACTTGTATGCCATATAGTGTAATATTGCTTAATTTTCTCAATTATGTGTGCTTGCTTGACTTGAGATTTGAACAGAACCGTCGTGATTGAATCATGTGTAATGTGTGAGTAAGGTTTTGTGATTCTCTGTGCTATCCTGTGTAGTCTAGAACTTGCCCTGTGTGTTAATTGAAGCGAAATTGTAAGTTGGACTAATCTAGGAGATGATATAGGCATTTTCTTGTTTGATTATGAATGTGCTTATCACATCAAAATAAAATTGCCGTTGCTAGCCCCTTTGAGCTTATAGGCCTTTTCTTTGGTACCCACATTACGAGACATTCCCTTGTTTTGTTCTTGAATTAAACTTGTTTGAACCTTTACCTCCTAAGGCACTTAGTCGCTAAAAGAAGTAAGGGTAGAGATTGGGGATTTCTTGCTTTTAAACTGGAACCATGGAAGGACCTGTTGGTGCACTAAAGTTTAAATTAAGAGTCACTAGCTGATGAGTTAATGTATGGAGTGTGGAAAAGACAGGAAAAAAAAAAGAGAAAAAAAAAAGAAAAACGAAAAAAAAGGGAAAGAAAAGAAAGAAAAAAAATTTAGAAAAAAATGATAGTGAAAAATACATAGAACACACCTCCTATTGATTTGTGCTAGTGGAATGATAGAAGTGCTTAACTGAAAGAGGAGGGCTACGTATATGAGACAAGTGCATTGATTGAAAAGAAAAAGTGCTCGAGTTGTGATTGTAGTGTATTAAGTGCTTAGGAGGACTAGTCACTGTTCCTAAATATATCCTACCCGTCCCTTAGCCTACATTACAACCTTAAAAGTCCTAATTGATCCTAGATTGGACTAGCTTAAATTAGTAGAGATCTACACTACGGGCAAGCTTATGGTACTACCACGGGAAGCATATGAATTCTTTTTGAGAGTGAGTGAATTTTGTTCAAATTGTGTGATATCATTAATCTATGTTCACTATTCTGATTGTGGTAAGGGCACATGATTTCATGAATAATTGGTAATGTTGTAAATTTTCTTGTTAGGTAAGTGTATGTATTGAGATTGCTTACTGGGTGCAAGTCGGCTCTTGAGGTTGGGTGGTGACAATTAGGTTGTTGAATTATATTGAAGTATTATACTTGGGTAGACTTAACGAGAAGAATATTGTGTGTTCATGCTTATTTGTCGGTGTTGATTATGTTCAAAAGTATGGTGTGTGGTTAAAAAATTCGAATGCTCCTTTATGATATGAAGTTGTACGTAGTTGGGAGGTTGTTAAATAATCCCATTGCTCGAGGACGAGCAAGAGTCTAAGTGTGGGGTGTTGATGTTTAGTGTAAAGTATATATATCTCTATGTATATCACCCCGTATTTGGCTTTTGTTTAGTGAAATTGGGATGTTAATTGCTACGATTCATGTTAAATTAAAGTATTTTTATGTGTAGGAATGAGTCGGGAGCAATTGGGGGCAAAACGGGTAAGAATTAAGCCGAAACGAGACAAAAACGGACAAGGAAGCCATTTGGGCGCCACAGGCAGCGCCTGGCGCCACCTATGGCGCTGAAGGCAGAAACTTCACAGGATGCACTGGATGCAGCGCCCTGGTGGGCGCCTGGCGCCACCCAGGGCGCCGATGGCGCGGACTTCGCCTATTTTGCCTAGGACTCTGCTATTTTCGACCCTACCCCTTCCCAACACCTATATAAACACGTCTAAACCTATGTGGACGGGGGAGACGTGATTTTGGGAGCAAAAACACAACACAGAATCGAGCGGAAGCATCAATTCTCAGTTTCTTCATCTTTTCTAGTATTTTTACAATTTATTCAAGACTTTATATTTTGGTTTGATTTTATCATGAGTGGCTAATCACCCCTTGTTCTGGGGTTGTGATTAGCCATGAATATTGTTGTTCGATATTAATGATACTTTGATTATAATTCACTAGTATATGGTTGTTTCTTCAATTCTATATTTAATTGCTTAATTGTTTGGCGAGCAGTTAGGTTCTATCAACTATCTATGCTATGTTTGGGAAAACCATGCTTAGATTAGAGAAGAGTTGAAGAGGGCATGTTCTTAACCTTTAAAGGGGCGGATTCGTGGTTAGGATAGGAATATACTTAATCACCGTGCTTAATTAAATATCGTGATCTTATTGCGTTCTTAATGGGTAGATTCCATAGGAATATAGGCGTTAATCTATTGAGAATAGACGAGTTGTGCTTCGGAAGAAGGCTATGAGAATACTTATCGATTAATTAGCAACCATGAGTGAATTATATGAAAGGGAGAGTTAATTAGAACACAATAAGATTGGTGAATTAATCACAACCCTGGAATGTTTGTCTCAATTGATTAAACAACAATTAATCAATTATTCGATAATTTAGTTATAACTTAGAATTGTATTCTAGCGTAATCAATTATTGAACTTGAATTTTGCTTGATTGAATAACAATATTAGTGTGTTAGTAAATAGTTGAATTAAGTCCCTGTGGGTACGATATCTGGACTCAAAATCCTATATTACTTGTCGACCACGTATACTTGTGTGTGCGTTAGGGAGCAACAATAAACTAACCTAGAAAGCAAGTAAAATGATCAATGGCTACAAGCATGGATACACGGGGAATTACACTCAAGTAACGATCCAATGTATTTCACGATTTTATAAATATGAGCGAGTTTATGTTAATTAGCCTCGAGTAATAATTCTATATTAGCTTCTTTTGAAGACTAACAAGACTTCCTAATTGAATTATCCCTAAAATAATTAAGAGATTAAGCACACCCAAATATGGCTACAAGTAGTTCAATCCTATCCCTAGGTAGAATCTATAAAGTGAGGGATAACGCCCCAATTCTTGTTAATTAATCTTTCCCAATCCCAAATTATCTTTTCCAAAATCAATTCGAAGTAAATGGGCGAGTCCTAGGGTTAGCTAATCCCTTTGGAAACATTAAAGAACAATCATAATTAAAGAAACAATAACTCCTTCATAATAAATAAAAATCGTTAATACATAAGCACAACAAGATATTTAATCCACACTTTAAATATGAATATTTCCATAAACAAGATATAAGTGTTGGAAAAAATACTATACACTTAGATATTCAATACAAAGCTAGGAGATGAAGAAATGAACATAAATGGGTAAGAAATTCTCAACCAAAAGCTTCAAATCTTCATGACCCAAATGTGTGTGCAAAAACCCTAGCTCCAAAACTTGTGTTCTTTAGTCAAGAGACAGAAAATTAAGCCAAAGATATTTTTACAGCTACGTCGTGTATTAAAGAGCTAGGAGCCAAAAAATATAAAATTATGGAAGAGCCCAGAACTGAAGCGCGACCTTCGCATTTGCGAAGGAAAGTTCGCATTTGCAAACCTTGGATTTTCTGCTGAAGATCGCATTTGCGATGGAGGACTCCGCATTTGCGAAGGTTGGCTGTCTGGTTTGACTTCGCATTTGCTTCTCTCATTTTGCATTTGCGAACATTGCATGACTTGGTTGACTTCGCAATTGCGAGCTGCTGCGCGCATTTGCGAACGTTGATTGGCATGGTTGACTTCGCAATTGCGAGCTTCCGCTCGCATTTGCGACACCTAAGGCCAATTTCCAGATTTCTGCTTTTGAGCCCCTTTTGACTTGTTTTTGCTTGAATTTTTCCGGATCACTTCTAAATCACATAAAACCTGTAAAATAGAAGTAAACGACATTAAACATAATATTTTATCAACCAAACATAACAAAAATCTAAGAGTAAAGACGAGATAAGTATTACCAACTTATCAGTCAACTCTTACCGCTTAAGCTTCTAAGACAAGAATCACCCTTTCAAATCAATCCCGAATCATCCGAAAATCAAACTCGATCACTCATGCAAGTCATAATACATAACACGAAGCTACTCGAGACCTTAAGCCACCGAACGAGATACTAATTATCAAAATGACCGGTCGGAGCGTTACTAAAGCTTCATATTGTGCATAAAATACATTTTTAAAAAATCATTCATTAAACCAACTCATGTGTTCGCTTCTCTCTCCCCCCCTCTCTAATGCCTCACTCCCCTTATCTAACACAGACCAGAAAATTCATCAACTCAAAAATAATGAATTCAAGAACATAAAAATTTGAAAACCTTCATATTGCAAGGATCTGAAAACATTCCTTCTTTCTCCCTTCTTTTGTTCTTCTTCTTTGTTTTCTCTCTCATTTAGTTTTTGTTTCAATGGCGGAAAATATTCAGATTTGAGAAAGCGAAAAGAAATCCTATGTGGATGAACCTACACATCTATAGTGATGAAGATCTATATGGATGAATTTATAAATCTATAGATCTATGTTCGCTCTGAAGCAAATTAATTACCACTAGATTGCTTCGAAGCTCGAATGGAAGAAGCCACTCATTTTTTTCTACGTGTTGCTCATAGCGGACCTTTATGAAATTTTCTTTCTTCTTCTTGATCTTCTGTCTTTTTTTTCCTTAGTTGTTGTGCATGTGATGATTTTGGTATTGAAATGGAGGTGTAATGGTGAATGAATGTGAGTTTCTAGTGTAGATATGTATAATATGTGTTTATATATATATATATTAAACAGTGTATAATATTGTATAATTATGTATATGCCAAAGTATAATATATATGCATTAAGATACAATGTATGAGGTTGTAACACAATATTTCTTTTTGTAGTTTCTCTTTGTTCTTTATTTTGGATGTTGAGGTCTAACTCTATGGTTCTAAGTTGTGATATTTGCTTTTTTCTTTTTCTATTTTTTCACTGTTAATAATTTTTGAAAGGAGGAAGTAGGTGTACATAACATGGATATGTATATTTATGTATATCTTTATATATATTGACAACATTATTCACGAATATACATAATTATACACAGTTAGACAATATTCATAATGATTTTATTTTTTTGCTATTTTTGCCTTCTGATAATGTATATTCACAGAATAAAATTGATACATATGTATAATATTGTATAAATAATTTATACATGTATTTATTATCAACCAAAACTTTCATTTTTCCTTTAACATTCTGAATACAAGTATATTGTAAAAAGATTTGATGCTTCCTCATATCTTGTTCAATAAGGACTTGTTAAGTAAAGCTTCATAATAAATATGGTATATGTTATTGGATGGAGATGGATGGAATTTATAGATTTGTTGAAAAAAGCATAACGATATTTATCTAGGCTATATTTTGTTGGGTTACATAATTGCAATCTTTTTATTGACTATTCAGTTGAAATGTAGTGAGTTAATTTGTATTATTATAATACTCTCTTATTTATCCCTTGACTCTAAAGGAATTCCATGAGAATACATTTGAGTAATATTTAAAAGTAGGGGGTAAATGTAAATATTTTACTTAGAGTATTTTTTCACTTAGAGTCCATTAATTTCAAGCTAAAATTCTATTAATGATTAGAGACAAATGTAAGATGATTCGCTACTGACAAGAGTATAAAGAAACTAAAAATAACAAAAATTGAGCAAGTTTTAATCGAAAAAGAGCTAGCCCCTGTATTATCGAAAATAAGTTATATTCACCCCACGTTTCAGTTTCGAACATGTATAAAAGACCTTTTTAAGTAGGTTTGCAGACCATATTCCCATTTTGCTACTTCTTGTTGAAACTTATTTATCAGTTGATCATGGTTGCTCTTTAATTGCATCTTACTTAATTTTCCAGCATTTAGTTGTGTAGTTTGCCAGTTTCAGAGGGAGCTAGTTCTGAAGATTCCCTTAAGACATCTTCATTTGCCAAACACAGCAAAAATGTTTTTTTGCGTTAGGTTTACAAATGGAAGTTATCTTAATTATCTTTCACACAAGGCCGTCGAAATCGTGTTTCTTCATAATTTTCAGGACCCTTGTTCCCCAAAATGCCCCATTCTGACGCCACTCTCTCCCTTTCATATGATTTAACCTTGGTTCAGCATTCTACATACTTTGAGGTGAACTCAAAGAGTGAACTAGATACTTAAATTAAAGTACATCACATGGAATTTAGGAAGGGAGGGTTCAGATGAGGGTGGATAAATAAAGTGGGTCGGTTGGATTTAATCAAAAGTTAGATGGGTTATTTTTTTTAAAGGTTTGCCACATGTTATTTTTAAGTTTATAAAATGGATTTAATGAGTGAGAGATAAAATAAACTCAAAGTATCACATTAGGGGTATCTTTGTTACAAAGATGAAACAGGGTAAATATATTTCGATAGTAGAGAGCCAAATATGGCTCTTTTCCAGGTTTTAATAGCACAAGAGCAAGTTTCAACTTTACTATAAAAATAAAAAGGGAAAAGGTCTGGATTTTTCCCTCTACTATAGTATATGGTTTACATTTGTCCTCCATTATACTTTCGTCTAGATCCACCCCTTTTGTTAACAAAGTTTGCACAATTGCCCTTTGTCCTAGCGTCCCTCCACCATGACACCTGATCCCTCTAATATTTTCATGTTAGCAGCCAAGTCAGCATATCCTACTAATTAACACACCCTAGATCTGTAATAGTTGCTCATGCTACAATAAATGGGGGATATTTTTTTTCGTTACTCTCTCTCTCTCTCTCTCTCTGTTTTTCTATACCAGTGACTATCATCGATGACCACCGAAAACCCCACCGGCGAACTGTGAATGCTAAAGGATAACACCAGCAACCACTCTTCATTGTTGATTCACATTCTTTACTTTTCGTTTTTTTTTTCCAGTTATAGCCAGATTCCGTAAAAATGGATCTGGCCGAAAAAGTCTAACTTTGGTGACCGTATCTGCTCATTCATGTCTCTCTTTTCTTTTCACCTCATTTTGAAACTTTCATGAACGAACCAAAACTTTTCTCAATTCCCCGTTTCTCAAACTCTCAGTAAACATCTTCAATCTCATGAAACCTCAAGTTATCCGAGACCCTATTTGTGAAACCTCAAATCACATAACTTTGGCTGGTCCAATTAGCAAGAAAATTGCAGAAATCAAAGTTAGAACAACTGAAAACTGCTTTATAATAACACAATTGAGAGTGATGCAATGGATCATATTTTGAGCTCTACTTGGACTGATTTGTGGTTTGAGATTGGTTAATTTGAGCTTGGGGATTGAATTATATCCTGACAATTGGAGGAATAATTGGTGGTGGCGCCGGAACACTACTCCTATTCTTCAAAACTTGATTCTGCCAACTGGGACATTCAATATTGTTAGATACTTTGATAGGAGGGGGCTGTGACACTTGACAAATCTTTTGGCGTTGGTCATTCTGGCCAAAAGTCGTCAGAAGGCAATTTCACCAAAAAATTGGTGGTGGTAATAGATATATTTCTCTGAGACGTGTTTTTGTATTGATGCACATGTTCTTGACATTGAGATAAAGATATATAATTCTAGTTTTGCAAAGAGTGGTTTGGAGTTAAGAGAGAGCGAAAGAAGATGAGAATATTTTAATAGAGGGAGAAGAAGATGAGAACATTTCAATAGTGTTTGGTTTAGGTTTGCTCCGTTCTTCTGGAGGTTTTGGAGTTTATTGGTCTGTGAGTTAAGAGAGGGAGAAGAAGATTAGAATTTTTTAATTAAAAAAAGGGTGGGTAAATTAGCGGAACTTGCTTACTTGGCTGCTGATAGGGACAAAATATTAGAGGAGTCAGATATTAGAGGAGTCAGATGTCACGGTGGAGGGACGTTAGGGCAAGGATAATTGTGCAACTTTTATTGACGGTAGGGGTGGATCTGGACGAAAAACATAATGGGAGATAAAGGTAAACTATATACCATAATAGATTGGCAAATTCGGACCCTTTCCCAAATAAAAATAAAGAAGTACTAAAGGAAAATGAGAATATCCTGGAGGTAAGCCCTTATCAGTTATCATATACGCAGACTGCCCTCGTATCATAGTCGCAGTCTCCGAGCCTCATTTTTGGTGCTGCCTCAAACGTGATCGACACTACAGAACAGCAGAGACATTTTAGCAAACACTTAGAGTGCGAGAAGAAAATGAGCGCAACAGTGAAGAAGATTGCCGACGTGACATTCAAGGCCGGCAGGACTTTTGATTGGGAAGGAATGGCGAAGCTTCTGGTCACCGATGAAGCTCGCAAGGAGTTCGGTAATCTCCGTCGCGCCTTCGATGATGTCAACTCTCAACTTCAGACCAAATTCAGCCAGGTTCCCTCTCCTCTTTCTCTATATGTTTATTTTCCCCAATGTTTGTATTTTTTTTTTAATAGATTAAGGAATTTTTTTCGAATTTTATATTAAGTTTTTGTTTATCTTTATGTGGATCTAGATTTTGATTGTTGGTTTTTCCATTTTATGGTTTGTCATTTGTGGATCTATTATTACGTAGCTTACCAAGGAACCACTAATCGTTTTGGTATGGTAATTTGGTTGACTGAAGCAAGAGGTGTTTCCTGTTCGTGAAGTATTGAAGTTTTTTTTGTGTGTTAGAGACACACAGAGAGAGAGAGAGAGAGAGAGAGAAAGAGAGAGAGAGAGAGAGAGAGAGAGAGAGAGAGAAAATCTGTTGCCAGAACTCACTAATACATTTGTTCGTATAACAATTCAAGTCGCAAAATAATAGAATCAGGAACTTAAAAAAGAAAAGAAAAAGAAAATTGCTTCAATTAGCTGATGGCTGACTCATTAGATGATAAAGAAAGGAGGTGATGAATAATGCTAGATTTTTGCTTCTGGAGATTTAGAAGACAAAGGAAATGAGAGCTTTCACCTCTTCTGCCCTTTCCTTCCCCTTCGATGAATTGAAAGCAAGGACAGATAGGCCTATACATAAATCTCCGAGTTGATCATATGCCTCATTATGTTTACCTCAATAAGCAAGATGAACTTTCTACCTCCAGAAGAGAACTAAAGGGCAGCCCGTTGCACTAAGCTCCCTCGCGCTATGCGCGGGGTCTGGGGAAGGCCCGGACCACAAGGATCTATTGTACACAGCCTTACCATGTATTTCTGCAAGAGGCTGTTTCCACAGCTCAAACCCGCGACCTCCTGGTCACATGACACTAACTAGGCTCCCCTTCCTGCAGAAGAGAACTCTAAGGTTGATATGTAGCATCTCAAGTTTGAACCTTATGTCTTTCCTCTCTATTAATCCCAAAACCTTTCTCTTTTTTCTTTTTTTTTGGAGGGAAGGGGGGACATGATGTCTTTGGGCTTCCCAGTGGCATATATTCGGCTGAACTCTTAATTGCTACATTTATCTAGAAAGGCAGAAGAACCATTACTAGGTTATATTTGCATTGCTCCTGAGCACTTGTTATTCCCTTATTTCTGCAATTGGAGGATGAAATCTGTAACTGAAAGAACTGTGGATGAATCTTCTGTTTTCTCGTAAAGGAAGACATGCAGCATAATATGGAAACCCATGCTAAAATTTCTAAATTGCTGCAGTTAACCCAAAGAGACATACAAATGTCAAGAGGCTAGAAAATGCTACGTCCAGCATTCATATCTTGGTCCTTGAGGAACCTGCTTTGTTGGTGGGACTATGCAAGAACTCCAAATCATTCTCTTGAAACCCATCCTCTTCATTGTAAATTATCCACTGCTCCCGGAATGACCTGAACCAATAGCAATAGAGATTCTACTGCTCCTTAAGTGAGCACAATGATCTTTGTGAGAAGATTTTGACCAAATCATTTTGTATATGCTATCGTTCTTGCCGTACTTTTGCGGACTTGTGGTATAGAGCAGCACCCCCTTGTTGCCAAGTCTCAGATCCACATTGACCCGTTTTCTTATTGTTAAAACATGGAACAGTGAGTTTGTTTTCCATTTTATAGATTTTTTCATTTAATGTTAGCTTTCAAAATTTTCATATGGGAAGAGTTATTGCATAAATGTAATTTGTATGGACCTTTGTGAAGTGACTTTTTAGTCTTTGTCTCTGTTGAGTTTGTGTAACTGTTTTTTGGTTTGGCTAAATGCTGCTTGTTAGTTTCAAAACAACTGGAGAAGTTCTGTAACCAAGTACAATATATGGAGTAGTGTAGTGTTCGATTATTCACTGGCCTTATAAGTTTTTTCTAAATAGATATGTTTTCTCTATTTGGATAATACACTTAGAGGCTCTAACACAACGGTGTTCTTTGCTTCTATGTCAAGCAGGAACCTGAACCTATTAACTGGGAGTATTACAGAAAAGGAATTGGTTCTCGCTTGGTAGACATGTACAAAGAGGCCTACGAGAGTATGTGCAACTTCATTTTTTCGTTTTCTGTTTCAAATCATTTTCTTATTATTTTTTCTTACTGACTAAACTTTTTCTTATTAGCATGCTCTTGTTATACCGTTATTGTTACATCTCTCATTTTTTGAGAATTGGGCCTTTCAATACAATCAAATAGAAAGCCTCTAAGGCGCCATATTCTAGGAGCCCAAACTATTCGATTGAATAAATCATCTTGCGGGTCAAGGGCTCCTTCTCTCTCCCCTTCTTCAAACTCCGATTCATATTCTCTAATCAAGGATAGAACAAGAGCCATCTTGCAACATATTTTACTTGGAACTGTTGGCCAAAACACATTTTTTGAACTGTTAAGTAAGTATATTACTGATATAAATAGCAGAACACAATGACAGTGTTTGGTAGATACAATTCAGAGAACCCTCTTTACATAAAAAAAGGGGGAGGGGGATTCCCCAATCAAATTAGAAAAAATAAATGAGAGGGTCCTATCTGTACAGAATTCTGTTCCTGTAGTGATTTGATGAATTTTAACATGCTGTTATCATCCCTTAGATGATGTATATCGCACCAAAAAGCCAAGAACCAAAGACATTTAGATTTTAGCATCTGTATGGAAAAAACTTTCCTTCAAAACACCTGGAGTTTCTTTCAGCCCACAAAACCCAACATATACGACTTGGGACAGTAATCCACAGACTTCATGCTGATTTTGTGATGCCACAACTGTCCCAAACCGGCAACAGGTCTTTCACAGTGAAAGGCATGTCAAAAAACAAGTTAAAAGTTTTTAAAAACAAATTCTATAATTGCCTTGCCACTGTACAGTGTAAAAAGAGAGAACTGCTGAACTCTTCCTCCTTGTTGCACAAGTAGCATCTACTGCAAATGTTCAATTCCCCTTCTTTGTTAATTGCCTTAAGTCAAACAAGCATCATGAGCTAGCAGCCACATAAAGCAGACTACCTTTTGAGGAGTTTTAGTTTTCCATAACATCTTCCAAGGCCAATTGAGAGTACTATCCAGCCCCTTGTTTAAGTAGCAAGCCTACTGAAAAAACACTATTTTGTTGCCTCAACCAGATTAGTTGGTCAGGCTCATCAGTATTTAAGCCATCTTGTCCAGATCTTGTAGCAAGACAGCCAATTTTGGAACTTCCCAATCAAGGCATGGGTCTTCTCAAGTTAACACATCAGTTGTTTCAATTCCAACATTGGGATACAAGGTATTCTATATTACTGGAAAAACTGTAAAGATCATTATATGCCGATCTAAGTGGAGTATGGCCAATCCATGTGTCCTGTCAGAACCTTGTCCTCCTATCATCTACACTTTAATTCTCATTTTAGTTTCAAGAAAAGCCTGCAAAGGCCATAAGCTGAAACTGTGTTGCCCAAGGCCCAAGCCATGTGCAGGAGTTGTCCTGGATTGTAAAATGACTATCTATTGTAGAACTGTTGGCCATAATTTTCCTGGATTATAGAACTACTATCTATTGTAGAACTGTCCGCCATAAATGATAAAACTACTAAACGACTGAGCAGTGTAGTTGTCCTGGGTTGTTAGATTGTCCGGGTGCAGGATTTGTTGATGATAGTTCTCTATGTAAGTTAGATGTACAAGTAAATGGTTCTATTCGAATTGGTCTGTCGCTTTCTTTAAGTTTTTTAGTGGCTTAAATCATGAGTTTCATTTTCTTTAGTGGCTTAATTCTTGAGTTTCAAGTGCCCGAGTAGTTCATCAGTTGATGCATCTTCTGCAATATGCGCATTGGATGAACGATTTCTTTTGTGAGAAAGACATTCAATGAACAATTTGTACTGACCTATTTCAGTTAAAAACATCTAATACTTTTAACTCTCATATATTCTAATGCTTTCCTTAAGATTACTTATTGAACAATGTATGTACTTAAGCTGAGTACCATTACGAACTGAAAAAGATGTACAGAATGGATCTAAGGCTCAATTTTGGGTCGCAGAAAGACCGGTGGTGTTAATAACACTGGTCTCATTGTAAATGAGAAATCGTTTCTTCAAACAACAAGAAAAACCATGAGAGACCCTTTTTCATCTTGGAAAACTGATTCTTAGATTCTTTGAAGAAATGGACACGTTACAGCTTGTTCAACCAATGTAGCAGCACAACTTCCAATCAAGCCAATGTTATGCAATGTAAAAGTTCTTACTTTGGATCTTCTTTTTAGAAAGGGAAATTTGTTTTTGATCTGGCGTTTGGCCAGTTTTACGCATTTATTTTCTCTTTATTCTTCTTTTCATCTCCTCTTTAAGTCACACGTGTTCCTAGTCCTACAGTGTCTTGTCAGGGAATATTAAGCTGGAAGAAATGTTCATTGACTTGTTGTATGTGAAATACATATGTGCCCCGACCTATTAAATGCCTTAAATTTGCCCCTAATCCAGACTGGAGTGGGGAGCAATCCAGTTCAATTTGCATTCTCCTCTTCTCCTGCCTCTTATTCAAAATTCCTGCCAGATTCTTTTCATTTCTGCACTTGATTATTAATACCTTATTTTGGATCTTTAGCAACAATAGATGACAATTCTTGATATCTGAAAGAGTACTCCTATTTTCCTGCATACTTTGAATCCACCATGGATATTAACATTACTTTCTTCACTCACCTAGCTTATTATGATTTAACAATATTAAATATTGACTTAAAATTTGCTAGGCTCAAAGCATTTTCAACGCAATCATCTAATACTATTAGATGTGTTGCTCAAATTCCTTCTAAGTATTAACTGCGAAGCCAAAAAGCTTTAACTGTTGCACCATGTTTGCATAATACTGTTGGTCTCATAGTTCAAATGAAATTTCATTTGAAGTCTAGCCGTCTCGGCAATCTAGTATTTCATCTATACAAGGCTCTGTTACTGTTGGTGTAATGGAGCTTATAACCATATTCCAAACTCCAATGATATTTGATGGCTTGTTTTAACTGTTTCCAACTTTCTGAGTTGTTCTCTTTGCACTAAATAATAATTTTTGTTCTTGTACTAAGTTTATGTAGTGTCTGAACAATGTTTTTTGCAGGCATTGAGATCCCCAAGTTTGTGGATACGGTGACTCCTCAATATAAACCCAAATTTGATGCCTTGGTAAGAGAAAAATAATAATCTCGATCCTTACCTTTTTTTATCTTTGACTTACTACTCTCTCCGATCTATTTAATTGTCGTGGTTATTAGAAATAACTAGTCCAAAATACCTAAGTTGCTCGGACTCGGGTGTGGACATCTGATACGGGCAAGGATCCCAGTATCAGATTCAGCAAAATCTAAATTTTAAGATTCGGGGGTGCGGATCTAGGTATGGATACGGGTGCAGGGATTCGGCTAAAAACATTCAAAATTATAAAAAATAGAGCTATAAGTCCAAACTCTGAACACGAACCCTTGAATTCTTGGTTTTTCTGGAACACGAAGCAGCAAATATGAGATAAAAGTACTATAATATTGAAGGTATGACATTTTGCATGTCTTAAATCTGTTTTATTTTTAATTTTGAGAAATCAAAATCTCAATTTCCCCCCAAATTTGTCGATGGACTCAGGTGAATGCATCCAAAGCTAGTTGACCGAATCCGCCCCCGCTCCCGTCCCGTGTCGAGACGGGTGCGGCACCAAAAACGAAGAGTCTGCGCAACTTAGCAATATACTTGTCATTTTAGAAAATCAAGATGTAATTAATTATGTTTTCCCATTTTGTCCTTAGTATTAATTATTCTTGATGCTAAAATACATTGATTATATAACGTAGAAAACCTAAATTTCAAGAGTGAATAGGGGCATAATAGTAAAAAAAAAAAAAAAACCCTCCTTATTACTCTCTCCATTTCAATTTATGTGAACCTATTTCCTTTCTAGTCCATGTCAAAAAGAATGTCCCCTTTCCATATTTGAAAACAATTTACCTTTTTGCAATGATTTATGCCTCATTTTACATCACAAGTTCAAAAGTTTTCTTTTTTCTTAAGCTCTGTGCCCAGTCAAATAAGTTCACATAAATTGAAACAGGAGGGAGTATTAATTTCTTAAGAAACGTGTAAAAGAGAAACATGACAACTAAAATGGACTGGAGGGAGTATTTGTTATTGGTATCATCATACTACTAACATAATTGGTCGAAAATTAGTCTAGGGAAATTATCAATTGCTCAAATCGTACAAACTCCTATTTTGTATTGATCTGAATCCTTTTAAGTAGTAGCTATTGCCTTAGAAAGGGATCCACCTTTTGGCATAAAAGTGAGTTTAGGTGTCAAGCAAATTGAAAATAATCAAAAATACATGAAGTACATATTTCGATAGAAACATTTTATCAAGTTATTTGCCCTGCGCAAATTAATTCCATATATTCTCTTTTATTGCCAATGGAATTGATAGAATACAATTACAATATGCACTGGTTGAAGCCAAAATGACACGGTGATTTGATGAAAATGCCAATTCACCCCTGTACCTACCTTCTTCTTCAGAAGTTTGATGCTATGTTTAACACAAGGATGATATTAATTAAATGATGAAAATGCCAACATGTTTTGGATTGTTCTTTTCTATTGCAATAAATTGTAGTTGGTGGAGCTGAAAGAAGCCGAGCAGAAATCTCTGAAGGAATCTGAAAGATTAGAAAAAGAAATTGCAGACGTGCAAGAGTTGAAGGTGATGCGAAGTTGCCCCCTAATTTTCTCTTAAATGTATTCATATCAGTTACCCCTCTATCTAACTCAATGTATGTCTGCCATTGTGCATTTCCATGGTTTTGTTTTGATGAACAGAAAAAACTTAGTACCATGACAGCTGAAGAATACTTCGAGAAGCATCCTGAGCTGAAGAAGAAGTTTGATGATGAAATTCGAAATGATTACTGGGGCTACTAGTTGGCTTCTCATAGCAGTTGTTGGGTCAACTTTAGAATGGATTATCCAAGTTCATCCCTGGTTAGGAATAAAAGTAAAAGTAGTACATTTTTGTTTCGTTTTCTGGGTCTTTTTGTGAAATGTCAACTGCAGCGAATCTCATCACTTGGGCATCCTAATGTAGCCCTGCATTGGAGTCAAAAGATGTTTTAAAAAGGAAAAGACTAATATAGACACGATGAAAGCAGAGCGATGCATGAGACACTTATATAATGTAAGAAGGAAAAGGGCCAAAATGTCCCTGAGCTATTCGTAATTAAGATAAATTTACCCTCCATTTCGTTTGGCACAAAAATGCCCTCACTAAGCAAACTAGCTCAAAAATGCTGTTTCCATTAGCCAAGTAGCTCAAAAATACTCTTCCCACTAATGGTTGCCCCAGACAGGGGGAAAAGGTCGATTTTGCCCTTGAACTATTCAAAATAGGATAATTTTGCCCCAATTCTTTTCACATTTTTTTTTTTTTTTTTTTTTGGCGGGGGAGGGGGATTTGGATGTGTGAGAAAAGTATAATAACAATAAGAAAATAAGTAGTATAAAGACTTCAGGTTTTAACAAATAAGAAACGATGACATGTAGCTCTTTTCTCTTCTAGTTCCTTATGCATTAGGCATGAGTTATTCTTTTTGAACATGAAATCATGTACGTCTTCTTATATAGCTATGTTAAAATTTATTTTCTAACATTAGTAAAAACAGATTTATTTACTAACCCTATAAATGATATGCTAAAAGAAATCCAATTCTCTATACCTTAATATGTTATACTCCATTACTTATAGTAAATTTAAGTTATACTAGATTTCAATCGAGGGTATAATAGTTTGAAAGGAAGTGTGAATAAATGTTCAATTTATAAAATAAATGTTGGTAATTAAACTTTGTATTACAGGAAATTGGCAGTGTATAAAAATCGTCTTTTAAAATAGTCAATGTAATCTCATAATCTCAAATAGTATAAGTTTTTGTTCAAAACGGAGAGCCAAATTATACCATTTCGAATAGAATGGAACAACCGTCAGAGATGGAATGTACTTTTTAGCTAGTTGACTTGATTACAAAAGAAATTCGTTTTCTTCTAGTCAAGGTAAGGTTGTTTGCACATATCTGATATCTCCTACTTCTAGTCAACAAAAGAAGTGCACAGATCAAAGATTATATTTACTCCCATCTCCTTTCATTGCTGATTAGTCTCCGCAAAACTTTGAGTTGCAAAATAGACCGGAACAGTCATATCCACGATCAGCCTCTTCTTGGTTGGAGTCTATTTCCATAAACGATATTTTGCTCATCCCATAGTCGACAGGAACATGTTGGTTTCTTATTCTTCCACTCAGCTCCGCATGTGTAACAGAACTCGTAGCCACATCTGGAAAAACATGAATTAGCATATCCCAACCAACTGCCCAAATAAAGGAAAGACTATACGCTATCCAGATTTTACCTGTTTTATTTAGAAACAATTATTGCCTACCGAAGAAGAAAGAAACAACGGAATTTGCTCAAAGAGACAATCGTTGAGATTACCTTGTACCACAAATGAAATAAAAAGATCCTTATTTTTTGGACTCGGACAGAGATACCAACATCCTTTTTCATTTCATGAAATAAAATTGACAGCTGTGAAAAAATTCAAAGGAACCTAAGGAAAGAAGGATCAACTAATTAACTTTGCATTAACGTCTAAGAGGTCTTTCAGTTAATGTTCCATAGGTGGGATTCTTTACAACTGAAGTAGAATACAAAGTCCTCAAGAATGAGAGACGAGAGTCATGGATCACATATATTTACACAAAGATCAACGGCTTTGCAAGCATCAAACAAAGGATTAAATTCAGGTTCTAAGGATTAAAAATTCAGGTTCTATTTGTTGCCTTTTTGTTCTTAATGACAAGTTACTTCACGAGTCTTCATTCGATGCTTTTTCATATACTTTTTTCACAGCGATGGTGTTAGGACCAACTTGCAACGGGCAAGCCATCGCACAAAGCATCCCGCGTTCAAGCAGACTTTGGGGAAGGGGCGCAGCCCAAGGAGTACGATATAGACAGCCTACCCTAATGCAAGTTGTGAGAATGCACGGAAAATATATTATTCACATATGTTAACTATAATACAAGTACCCTATTTATAATAATACACAATACATACACTACTCTTATTCCATGTAGGACTATGCTTATTTACATAACAGCTAACTAACCCTCCCCCTCAAGCCGGTACATACAAATCATATGTACCGAGCTTGTTACATATATAACTAATACGAGGACTAGTGAGGGACTTAGTGAAAATATCTGCAAGCTGATCATTTGACATCACAAACTTTGTAGCAATCTCTCCTGAGAGTATCTTTTCTCTGACAAAGTAACAGTCAATCTCAATGTGTTTAGTTCTCTCATGGAACACCGGATTTGAATGAAGGGCAACTCGATTATCGCACACAAGTTCCATCTGGCTGATTTCACCAAATTTCAACTCCTTGAGCAATTGTTTGATCCAAACTAGCTCACATGTTGCCATAGCCATTGCTCGATATTCTGCTTCTGCACTCGACCGAGCAACATTCTGTTTCTTGCTCTTCCAAGACACCAAATTGCCTTCTACTAGAACACAATATCCAAATAGCTTTCTATTTGAACGGAATTCCACAATTTCAGAAGCTTCGGTCTCGATCGATTATATTTTTGGTTAATTGAGTAGGTGTCGATAGCAGCAGAACCTTTGCTTTGGCCCATACCACGAAACAAGCAAAGACGTAGAACGTCTATCATAAGGTGGTCCTGCCCAATCAGCATATGAGTACCCAACGATCCGTTCATGACCTCGATCCTCAAACAATAACCCTTTGCCTGGAGCCAATATTATAAAACGAAGGATGCGGACAACTGCATCCCAATGACTATCACAGGGAGAATTAATAAACTTACTTACAACACTCACAGGAACAGAAATGTCGGGTCTAGTTACTGTGAGATAATTTAATTTACCAACCAGCCGCCTATATCTTGCAGGATCTCTAAGCGGCCCCCCCCTGTCTTTGCAGAAGTTTAAAATTCGGATCCATCGGAGTGTCAACAGGTCTGCAACCCATCATTCCTGTCTCCTTAAGAATGTCTAAAGCATATTTTCTTGTGAAATAACAATATCGGAGCTAGACTGAGCAACCTCAATACCTAGAAAGTACTTCAATCTGCCTAGATCCTTCGTTTGGAAGTGTTGGAAGAAGTGCTGCTTCAGATTGGTAATACCATTGTGATCATTGCCAGTAATAACAATATCGTCAACATAGACCACCAAATAAATACAGAGACTTGAAGCAGAATGCCGATAAAACACAAAGTGATCAACTTCACTAAAAGTCATGCCAAACTCCTGGATAACTGTGCTGAACTTACCAAACCAGTCTCGAGGAGACTGTTTTAGACCATAAAGTGACTGGCGCAAGCGACATACAAGGCCACGAGACTCCCTCTTAGCAACAAAACCAGGTGGTTGCTCCATATAAATTTCATCCTCAAGGTCACCGTCAAGAAAAGCATTCTTAATGTCCAGCTGATAGAGGGGCCAATGGCGAACAACAGTCATGAATAGAAAAAGGCGTACTGATGCTATATTAGCCACGGGAGAGAAAGTATCACTATAATCGAGCCTAAATATCTGTGTATATCCTTTGGCAACAAGACGGGCCTTAAGTCGATCAACCTGGCCATCCGGACCAACTTTAACTACATAAACCCAACGACAACCAACAATTGTCTCACCTGAAGGAAGAAGAACAAGCTCCCAAGTACCACTCGTATGTAAAGCAGACATCTCGTCAATCATAGCATGTCGCCATCCTGGATGAGACAATGCTTCACCTGTAGACTTAGGGATGGAAACGAGGACAAAGAAGATACAAAAGCATAATGGGGGATGACAGACGATGATAACTTAACCCGACATAATGGGGATTAGGATTAAGTGGGGTCCGTATACCTTTCCGAAGTGCAATCGGTGCTAGGAAGAGACAAGTCCGCAGTAGGAGCAGGGTCAGGTGCAGGACAAAAATTAGCTGGGGAATAAGGAACATGAGATTCTATGAGATTCTATGAGAAGTGTGCGAGCAGTCTCAGCAAGGTGCCTATTCTTTCTCTCTGCAATCCCATTTTGCTGAGGGGTATAAGGACAAGATGTCTGATAAATAATTCCTTGAGAAGTCATAAACTGCTGAAACTGAGAGGATAAATATTTTAAGGCATTATCACTGCGAAAAGTGCGAATAGAAACACCAAATTGATTTTTGATTTCAACACAAAAATTCTGGAATATAGAAAACAACTCAAAACGATCTTTCATTAAGAAAAGCCGAGTACATCTTGAATAATCATCAATAAAACTAACAAAATAACGAAATCCTAAGGTTGAATTGACTCTACTAGGACCCCATATATCAAAATGAACTAAAGAGAAAACAGACTTTGCATGACTCTCAACACTACGCGGAAAGAAGGCTCGGGTATGTTTCCCAAGCTGACACGACTCACAATCTAATGTAGACAAACTAGACAAACTAGGCACCATCTTCTGAAGCTTGGATAAACTCAGATGTCCTAAACGTCTGTGAATTAGGTCCGGAGGATTTGTAACTAGACATGTTGTGGAGGGATTGAGTGAGTTAAGGTGGTAAAGGCTTTCTGATTCACGCCCTGTGCCAATCGTCTGTCCCGTACTGTGGTCCTGCATAATAAAAGAATCATCAATAAAATATATACCACAATGGAGGGCACGAGTAAAACGACTAACAGATGCAAGACTAAAAGGACAGCCAGGGACATAAAGAACGGAATCGAGAGTGACAGAAGATAGGGGATTAAGGTTGTTCAACTCCTTTTGCTTTAGTTTGACACCCATTGGCTAAAGTAACAGTGGGAAGAGACTGTGAATATACAATATTCGACAAAAGTGATTTATTACCAGAGATATGATCAGAAGCGCCCGAGTCCATGACCCATGGTCCAAGAGTACTAGACTGCGAAACCCAAGCAAAAGAATTACTAGCAACAGAAGTATCAGTATGAGCAACCGAGGCTACTTGTGGAGATGTCTTGCTCGATACTGAAGGAACTCATTATATTCCCCTTCAGATAAAGAAAATCCCTGGTTACCTGTAGCCTCGGTCTGGGCAACATAAGCATTTTTGGGTGGACAACCATGTAAAGAATAACACATATCACGAGTGCGTCCAAGTTTATGACAATAAGAACACTTGGGTCTAGATCTTCCAAAGACCTCCTCCTCGTCTATTCTCCATAGTTTGAGATGCCCGATTGTCCACTGTCTAGGATGCGAGAACAGATGAGTCAAGTGTTTGTGATGAGATCACTCGGTGACTTAGTGCTGCAGCAAGGCAAAGTAATCGAGAGAATAATTCATCAACTGTGGGGACAGTCCGGCTAGCCAAAATCTGATCGCGTACTGAATCAAGATCATTCGGAAGTCCAGCGAGAGTAAGAACTAGAAACATCTTCTATCGCTGCTCTTGTTGCTTTTCAACACTAGCAGAAACTGGCATCAACTTCTCAAATTCCTCCATGACAGCATGTACTTGTCCCAAATAAGTAGACATATATAATTCCTGTTTCTTTAAATTTGTCATCCGCGATATCACATCATAGAAACAAGATATTTCATGAGTGTATAAAGTAAGAACCTTTTCCCAAACCAAATAACATGTCTAGAGTGGACAAAACAAGGGCATCAACTTGGAATCAATAGATCGCCACAGAATACGGCATAATTGAGCGTCGATCTTCTCCCAAAGTGCTTTGGCCTTTTCATCTCCTACGCTAGACTTCTTGATTAAATGACCTTGAAAACCTTGACCTTTACACCACAACTCGACAGACGAAGCCCAAGCTAAGTAGTTTGAACTTCCCATTAAAGGTTTTGAGGTAATCATAACACCGGAACTACTAGAGCCCGGGTTTTTAGACCCGAAAGCATCAACTCCCAAAGACATAGTTGGATTGAAGAGAGGTCTATAAAATTATCACCAAATAACATAAAGAATCAATTGAAAACTCGCTGAAACAGACGAAGGAGACACTGATTTTGCCGAAAAATTACTGTAGCTACCGGAAAAAATCAGTGTAGTCGGCGGAAAAACTTAAAGTGGTCAGAATCAAATGAAAATAGTACGGGTAGGGTCGGAATTAGTAGACGACCCAACTGTTCTGAAGAAACTTTTTCAAAAAATGGTCGGAAGTGGTCGTACTCGCCGGCGCATGAGCTCACGCGCTCACCGGAACCCTAGCTTCTGACGGCGCGTGAAGAGGCTGCTGCCGGAGATGTTCATATGGGGTTTGGTCGTCGGACGATGACGGATCTTGTGGTAGTGTTGGATTTTGCACAACACTGACGGAGAGGGATGACGCAAACAGCCTTTAAAAGTCGCCGGAAAATTGAGGCACGGTGACTTCTGGCTCTGTAATCTAGTTCCCGGATGTGGCTCACCACCACGGCTCTGATACCATGTGAGAATGCACAGGAATAATATTCACATATGTTAACTATAATACAAGTACCCTATTTATAACAATACACAATACCTACACTACTCCTATTCCATGTAGGACTATGCTTATTTACATAATAGCTAACTAACTAATACAAGTATTAGTGGCTGCTTATGCTTATTTACATAACAGCTAACTAACTAACACAAGTATTAGTTACCCACTACCTGTGTTCGTGGCTACTTCCACGGCTCGAACCCGTGACCTATGGTTACACGGAAACAACTTTACCATTGCTACTAGGCTTCCATTAAAGGACAAGCTTGCAACATCTCGACTAATTCATTAGGTACCTGATACGTCAGACCTCCCACCAACACCAACACAGGTACTGGGTAACTCTTTCCACCAAGGCCTAGACATATGGATAAAAAATCACTAGAGGTTTTTGCTTCGGATAGGATTTGAACTCTGGTCTCCCATGCTCCATTGCTACACCCTTGGGTGCACCATGCTTTCCACATACTTTTGGACCAACAAGTATTTAAGGCCTTTCTAAAATGCAATAAAACAAAGATTATACGGATGAAAGATGTTAGTCATGCCAGTTGAGTGACTGTTATGTTTTCCGTTCGCTTTTCCTCTTTAGTTGTTCATGTAACTACACATTTCCAACACATGTCACCCTTAACAACATCATGTTCTTTCCTCAATATCATTCCTGTACCTTGACCACAATAAATTTACTTCCTGGTCTTCCCTAAGAAACTGCAAGGCTGCCACTTTAAAAAGCTTTACCTTCCGGCAGATCCAGCAAACAATAAAAGTACTCATACCAAATCAATTTATAACCCTCTTCTACAACATGGGTTGAGTCCACAACCATCAAAGGCAAAAATGAACTTAAGAACTGGCCTCGGAGCAGGCTGGTCACTAACAACACAAAAGCGCACCACATAATTAAGGCAGTCCGTCTTTTATATCAGAGGATACATGAGGGATTTTGGCAAAAGAGCCCGGTGTCTTTGTCAAATTAAAACCAATGTACAGCATGATAGACTAGCTTACTATCAACTTAAAGAACATTATTATTCGAAATACCAGATAAATCCTTCGTAGCATGACAATGTCACCTGCTACTTTGCTCTTATATATAACGTACCAATGGATTATTTTCCCCACCAGCATACCATTAAATGACTCTATTTATAAGTTTCTGTTACAAGTTATCCCTGGTTAGTGCGCCTCCTTAAAGCAGATGCTCTTTCCATTCTCCATTGGCAAGGGTTAAAAAAGTTTCTCACCTAATAAAGATATGAGAAGAACTTGCAAAAACTTAAAAGTTCTGTCATGAAAAGCAGAATCTATCACTTGTAACTCCAGCTATCTAAACAAATGTGACAACTTCACCCAAAATTATGACAAGTCGGGAGGACAGAGTACTGGAGTAAAAACTTCAAATGAAACGATCGATACATATTTTTCTTTTTTAAATGATGTTTTGGTTCGACTAACCAGCTTAACACCAAATACAAGCCACATAATTTTGCGTGGCTTATGACAATCTGCTACTTATTTAAGCTACAAAGCACTATATCCTTTTCTTTAGTTTACAGTTTATCAGCTTAAAGCAGCACCAATCAGTCAAGTAGGCAATTCTTAAAACGTTACCAGGTAATTACCAATTAAGTCAGACAACCTTAATAGCCAACTTTAGGACACAAAAGTATGTATCTTCTGAGTAGGTTCGTACCAATTGTTAACAGTGTCTAAAGCTAAATATCTAAGGGAAAAAAAGAAAATAGTGTATGCTACAAATTACCTTCTTCTGATAATTATTTATATTTTCCCTTTCAAAAGAAAACACTGGAGTATGAACTATAGTTATGCGTGTAACATCATAAGTTCCTGTGAATCATTCCAAAAAGTCATCATTTCCCTTTTTTGTTTTTTGGTATGTAAAAAGTCATCATTTTCCTATTACCTAATCAAGTAAGTGTAACTCTAACATGTACAGCAAGAATGTAAGAAGCAAGGAGAAGCAAAGGACCTGCAATAAATATGATAGCAACCTTCCGCAAGGGACACCATATGGTTGCACTTTACACACTGACGCCAAAGACTCTGTGTAGCAAGAGACTTGAGCTTTGGGTCATCCACGCACTTGTAAGGGTTTAATCTTCTATAGTCAACACAAGTCATGTTTTGATGCCAAGGAACTTTGCAGTTGATACAGAAAATGAGGCGACATTTGGTGCACGTTCTGGCCCCAGCTTGGGCAGAAGTTTGGACCTCAGCTTTTGACATCAATGTAGAACACTTGGGATTTGGGCAGTAAATCTTTTCCGTGATAGGAATAGTAGTTTCCTTCACACGTTCACTCATCAAATCGTATAGCTTAGGCGTCAAGAACTTTTTGCAGTTATCTAATTTCAACACAGACTTGCATTTATCATGAGGGCATTCAGGTAGCATTCCTTGAAGGAGCTTAGCTTCGACATGTTTATTCATACAAGAAAAGCAATAATAATGTAGGCAACCATTAATTAGAAACATATGGTCCATGTCAGTGTCCTGCAGACAAATAGCACAAGTCTCGGTGATGCTCTTTCTCTTTCGAGTATTTTCTAAAGGTCGCTTAACCTGAGAGACTATTGCTTCAGTAGCAAGTTTAACTGCAAAGTTAACGGTGTTCGGCGTCACAAGAAATGGTGTACAATCCGTAAATTTTCTTAAAGAAGATGTTGCCTGTTCAACAAGTGCAGCAAGGTTACCCTCCACTGGATGCAACTTGCCCCTAACCTGCAAAACATACACCAATCTTATTGATAAGGCTAAGACGGGATTTATACAATATTAATAAATTATACAGATTTAAAGTAACAAAGTAGTATTTTGCCTCAACCCTGTGCACGAGGTGTTCTCCAGTTAGTGCGCAATAGAGGAGAGTGGACGTATATGCTAGAATGTACTCTGTCCTCCAAGATAAAACTTGACATACCCAAGAACATATAATTATTTAAAACAATGCACTTTTGGGTGAACAAAATCATCCTCAATTATGAGGAGGCATATTCTCCTTACAATAAGAATTTTAAGGATGATGAATTTTTTTTCTTCCCAAAATCACTCTAACACTGACTTATTCATTCTAGCATGTGTCAAATTTTACAAGGTTACTGCATCTAACCATTAACCTGATTAATTATATTCTTATGACAAGAGATGAAAAAAAATATATCTAAAACTGCTCTAAACATTAAAAAACGTCAGGATCAGAATAAGTAATTTGTCACAGAAGATAAACGATATATAAATTTACACATTAGTTAATGTGGGTCATGTGTGCTTTTTCTATTTTATGAGGGTGATGTCTGGCACCTCCCTCCAGGGGCAGAGCTACAACTCTGGCTACGGGTGTTAGAAAATTCATTTGAATATGTATAAATAATTTATCGGCTTTTATAGAACTTGGAACGCCTAAGCTCAAAATCTGACCTCCTTCCCATTAACTCTTCCCGGTATAGGAAGAAATCGTCAGTGGTGCGTGTATATAAATTTACACATCAATTAAGGTGTCAAGGGGACTCACATATTGCAAGATAGTTTGACTATCCAAAAAAACATTGACCCTTTTCAAACTCAGCATTACAGCAACATCAAGCCCTTCAATCAGCGCTTTCAGCTCCACAATTTCATCATTCAACACTTCAGTAGTGTTTTCACCCAAACCCTTACTCACTTCAAACACCAAAATACCACTGGGATCACACACAGCAACTCCAATCCCAGCGAGTTGCTGTTGTGGGGAAACAACAACACTCTCCTCTTCAACATCTTCTCCCATTAAACCCTTCACATAAACCCTAAAACACTCCCCATTCCCATTTTGGGCCCCACCTTTCGACGAGCCCTCACCGTACGGCCTATGCAAATGATCCCCCGTCTCTTTCCACTCGCCATCCGGCACATTTTGTATCTCACGTGCGAAGGCCTGATCGTGGATTCGACGGTTGAGATCGTCTTCGATTTTCTTCATCTCCGCTTCCGCTTTTTTACAATCGCGAACTTGCTGCTCGTAGTTTGACAATTCCTCGGCGAAGAGATCGGTCACTGTGTTCGTCGGGATGACGTCATCGTCGTAAAAGGTGAGTTTATAACTTGGAGCTGCATTTTCTTTTGGGTCCTTTGGAAGAGAGTTGTACATGGCTTCTTCCATTTGGAGTTGAAAGGCGAAGAGAAGATCGTTTTCGGTGGCTTCAGCCGCGGCGATTTCGCGGCGTTGTTCGTCGAGTAAGGCGTGAAGATCGTCGTTAACTTCCATTATTTTATTTTTTTGGCGCAGAATTGAAGAGCTTTTACCAAACTAATAAAATGGTTACGGGCTCTTTGCTCTTCACCTCTGCTTCGTTTTTCGTCTCTGTTTTGAAGACACTAAAGAAGAATAGGAAAAGAGTACGAAAGAAGTCTCAGAGTCTCCTCTTGTCACACAGCTATGGAATTTTATTCACATATAACTGCTCCATCTGTTTGCAAAAGATTATACTAATTTGACTTTGATATAAAGTTTAATAAAGAATAGAAACTTTTAAGATACGTAGTCTTAAATAAATTAGTATTTATGTGATTATAAAAATTTTAAAACTTGTGATTTTAAATCTGTTACACCCCACATATACATCACTCTCACATATAGCAAACAATATCATTTATAAGAAAAAATTACCTCAAACCAAAGCTAGGTACGACAGTTGCCTCATCCGGGCTAGCCCAAAGCTCCAACATCGCTTTTCTTCGAGAAATCACATCCAATCGACTCGAATCTAACCAAACATCATTCACGGAAGTCAACTAATGTCATGTGAAGCAATCCCGATCAATAAAGTTTCCATCTTTGAAAAATTCCCAAAAAATAACAAAAGTCAACCTGAGCACGCGTGTCCGAAATCTGGAACCAATACCAAAACTCGATGACACATAACCTGATAAGTCCAAATATGTGATTAGATTCCAAAATCAAATCCAAATCTATACTAAAATCCCAAAAATACACTCTCTTAATGTGCAGTAATAACCCCAAAAATTCATCTCAAAATTTCATATTACGGGTGTTAATAATTCAGGTAGATTCTTGAAATAATACCAAAAACGAGTAGAAATTACTTACCAACAAGGTAGTGATGAAAATCTCCTCTTCCCGAATTCCAAAACTTTATAAGGAAAAAATGACTACATCCCAAAATAAGTACAAAAAAAAGTAGTTGTCCCGGCCCAAATGATGATCCAGAAACTCACCTTTGACAAGCCCAACATAATCCTTGCGAGATTCCACCCAAGATAGTCTTTTGAATCACCCAATTTAGCCTTAAAATGAGAGATATATGGCATTTTAAAGTTTTAAAGGAAGCCAGAAATTTATGGACGAACTTAGGGACATAACCGATATTTTTGAAATTATCGCACCAGAAAATTCAGCAATTGCAAATATTAGTTAGTAGCACCCAAAACTCATCCGGAACCTCTCGGACACAAACCATATATGCATTTCAATCATAGAACACGCTGCGAAGCCGCTCGCTCACTCAAAACACCGAAAATAGGTCGTCTTGACCCGATGTTGACCGTGACCAAACTCCAAATTCTTAACTTAACTAGTCTCTCAATTAATGACCCAAAACACACCCAAGCCCATCGGGACCCCGTGCACTCACACCAACAAGTCCAAATAAATTAACCAAACTTATCCAAAGACTCGAAACACCACAAATAATATCAAGACCAAGAATCGACGACCAACCTTTGCACACAAGTTCCAATCAACCGAATGAACCTATCCAAGGTCTCAAAACCTCCGTAAGAGCCCGATAACACCGGAGTCAACTCTCGGTCAAACCTATGAATTCTCCAGTTCTTCAGATTGCTAATTTTCGACAAATAGAGCCAAAACCTTCTAGGAACCTCCAAATCGAAATATGAACATACGCCTAAGTTCAAAATCACCATACGAACCTATTGAAACTATCAAATTCCGATTCCGATGCGTTTATTCAAAAGTCAAACCTTGGTAAACTCTTTCAACTTTAAGCGTTCAAATTGAGAATTACTTTTCCAAATCAATACCGAACCTCTCGAAAATCAAAACAAACCATACACGCAAGTCATAATACATAATATGAAGCTACTCAAAGTCTCGAATTACGTAACATAGTGCCATAGCTCAAAACAACCGGCACATGCATCACGGATGAGTCTCAACTTTACATGACATCCAGTCATTTATCAGATTTTGATGAAGACAAAAAATTGTTAGAGATCATATTAATCAGTTCATTGCAGTTCGTTTCAATAATCAATGAAAGTAAAATAAAATTCCAGTGGTTGTCTGAGGCCACGCAGTGATGATAAAGCTTCCACGTAAATGTTGGTTGCATAAGAGATAGTCATATTGTAGCAGAGGAGTGAGGATCCACTGACTACTTCCATTTCTGGAAACTCCTCCTAACCCACCTTTCCCTGGATTTCCTATAAATGAGCTATCTATATATTGAGCTTAAATATGCTAAAATCTGGTGAGTTCCATTCAATGTATACGTGGTTTTAGGTGTAGGGGGTCGTTTGAGTCGGTTAAGAATTTGTGGTTTTAGGTGGGATTGTTTGAACCAAAGCTTCTGACAATTGAACATTAGTCCAACAGAATTTTGTGCAGATATTTCATCAAACAGCGTGTGAGCATCCATTTCTTAACCTTCACCAAGAAGGAGATATAACAGACTCTAAGCATCTTGACTTCACAATTAGCAAAACAGTGAAAACGAATCACATCTTAAATGTACAAAACAATGAAGGAAACTGCTGAACTTCATAAAGCTCAACAAAAAGGAATAAGACGTGTCCCACGTCGAAAAGCAAAATATAAGCTCGAAAATTTCTTACATAAAAATGCAGCAAGGTGGAGCGCTGAAGCCCACGCAGCCAGGCAGTGAGCACAGAGCGAACTATTCTTTCGCCTTTTACTAAAGAATACCGTGTGCGCGTTGCATTTAATGGCGTACAGCCAATTTTTGGAGGGGTTCTCTTCATTGTGTGCCCCCAACAATTCTAGTTCCATCTCTTTATATTAAGCAAAACGTTTTGTCGTGTAATAACATTTTCAATCATCTCTGTGTAGTAAAAAGACAATAAGAAGTCCACAAAAGAATAAGTCAAGATAAAGAGGCAAAAAAGTTATTACCATGACATACTACAGGTGACCCATAAGTTTTAAGGGTTCAATTTTTATACACTAACAGCGCATATATATATATATATATATATATATATATATATATATATATATATATATATATATATATATATATATATATATAGTTAGCGCGAGTTGATAATTAGGTTAATAATCCAATGTTACCGGTTAAACTATATTAGTAAACTGTTTAATTGTATAACTTAAACAATTCTGATGCCCTGTATATAACTTAAACTAATAATCCAATGATCTGATAGTTTGTTTCACTCTATATTTTGTTTACGCGTTTTGATTTTCTCTTTTCAGTTGACTACTGTAATTCAAAACAATTTACTTAAAATCCAGCTTCAGTCTGGCTTTGTTTCATCTTTTAAGTATTTGCTCTCTTTTTTATTTATCTGCGTGTTTTGTGAAATTGAGGGAAAGAAAGGGAAGCAATGGTTTTTACGATTAAGGAGTTGTAGCAAATCTCAAGTAGATGTGCATATAAAATTGTTTTATGGATAAGCATATTCGATTTTAAATAAACAAACAAGTCACTAGCAGTAAATTATTTCAAAGAGAATATAAAAGAATAGCTTAAGCATAAGATGTCACTCATCGGCTGACATAAAGAAAAACAAGGAGCTGGACTAGGGGTATCGAAGTATGGCAAGTAGCGACAATGAAAATATATATACTTACCTGGACGGGTCTATGGTCGATCAAGACGGCGCATGGCCTAGATTTGTGGCCTGCACTGCACTTTGGAGAGCCGCCCCTAGGTCGGTTTAAGTGGCCGAGCTTACGTCATAATTTGTGACAGCAGCGACCTGCATTCGCGAGGCTCTCACCTAATTCTTCTAACGTAAATTCTTTCTTGAGGAGCTTGATTTTCCTTGATGCGCAATTCAACAAACAAAAATTGTTTGTTTTTATTTGACATTTTATGAAAATTTCTGAACAATCAGCTCAGTTTATTCATCCTTATATTAATCGCTATTATGGAATTTGCTGAATCACTAAACTGTATGCACTAAGCACTGAAAGGAATCAAATCTTAAATAATTTAAGCGAAGAAGGAGTACGATTTTGTCCCTCCCACCTTGTGCAATTTTCTTTGTTTAATTGGAACCGGGAAAAAGGATGTTTCCTATTTAGTGTACATCCTCCTAAAACTTAGCTTAAAAAGTTTTGTTGTCACTTTCGCAGTACTTATATTTTCAGCAATAACTAGCACAATGCAATAAACGTTTTACTAGTCCAAACGATGACCCAAGAAAACCTTAGACAAGTAAGGAGTGCCAAACCAGCGACAAAACCGTGATGGCCTTGTTATGGGAAATGAGTTAATTATCACAGTAAATTCAAATCACAGAACTATATTTTATCATATATATTAAAATAACTGGACTTTATTCAATATAAGAATAAAGTGATCAAACTTTAATTACCTGTAAAACAATAAAGTCACAAAAAAATTTATCACATTAAAGTTACTAAATTTTCGTATTTTACCCAATAAAACCACTAAGTTTTACCTAATATAAGGACAAAACCTACCCGACAATGTGACTTTTTTTGGTTTTGTGAATTTAAATTACAATAAGCAAAGTTCAGTGATATTAATGTGACAAAAGATAATTATGTGTAGTAAAATTTAATTATTGTATTGTGACAAAAAAATTACCTTTTGTAAATTGATTGAAGTCTGAGATAAAATTAACCCTTTGAAAGCATGGTTATCGTTGTTGCTTTCCTTTATGTAAAAGCTGACCTAGTGTTTGCTTTTTGGGGACCCTAAGATGAATGGCAGAAGACATGAATATCTTATTGTCTATGAATATCATGCGCCACAAATATATAGGATATTAGGAAATTAATAAACAAACCACAGAATGTTCTATAGTATACATTTGCTTCTCTTCTACGTTCGGAATAATGATATGCCTATAATATGCCTGAAGACTTTATTTAAAAAGTTTAAGATTAGTAGAACATACTTGCAGGGTTAAGCGGATTCACTTCTTACTTGTATTATATTAAATTTTAATAATTGTTGGTTTAATTCTCAGCCAATTGGTAAATTCTGATTTAAAGTAATCGTAATATTTGGCTAGGCATATTCAACCTCAATCAAGTAAAGATTTTGTGTTCGATATATAAGGATATTGTTAAATTTGTGTATATTATTCTTAAATATGAAGTAACAATATAATTTTAACATAACACATTGGTGAATAAATAGTTTGATGTCTAATAATTTGTTTAATTTTATGAAGCTTTATATGCAAATGAATGTCAGCTAATTGAAAATTAAATGTATTTAATCATATACTACAAGGACCAAAATAAGAATTTATGAAATTTTTGTGAAGATTTATAAGCAAATAAATATCAACTAATTCAAATTTTTAAATGTATTTAGTCATATATTATAAGGACCAAAATAAGAATTTAGTGACAAATACAATGTTTCGTAGTTGTTATAATTAGTTGTTAAAGATGTTAGTTTTTTTTTGTTTGACTATCAAAAATAGTTGTTAAGTATTGTTAAAGTTTATCTGACCTTGACTTAGAAGAATGTAATATTTACTAAACTAAACCCATTATTTGAGTATTAGGAAATGAAAGAAAAATGAAATTGCCAGTCAGACGATGTAATGAAATTGCCAGTTAAATACATATTGTGTTTGAACAAGCCCAAAAAAATAAACACTTTATTGTTGTTTAGAGCTGCCTTTATAGAATTTAAGGACTCTTTGGACATAGATTTTGTCAAATTTTTTTATTTTTTATTTTTTATTTTTTTGGCAAATACATGTTTGTTCATAAATTTTATCCATATTTTAGCAAATTCTCAAATCCCAAAACCAGCTTTGGCCCAAAATTTTACTATTATATTTTTTAAATTTTAAAAATTGCCCTAAACTTTTGTATTTTATAAAAGAGTCCACCATCTATTATTTTGTAACAATGCTGCTTCGTCTTCTCGGTCATCTGATAGTATATTATGTAGCTCATTATAAAAATAAAAAATTTGTACCAAATTTATTTATATTAAGTACTTTGGTTTGTGATAGTGATAATGAATGTTACTAATGAAGGTACTGTTGGGTATTTGTGATACTTTTTAGAACTTATGGGTATAAGTCATGTTTCATGTTTTTTCAAAAAAAAAAAACTTAAACATGTTTTGAAAACTTATGTCCAAACACATTCTTATCTTCAAACCAAACTTCACCTAAATCAGATTTTTCAAAAAAAATTTGGGAATTTATGGCCAAATGCTAGCTAAGTGTCACAACCCAAAATCTCAACCAAAGGGTCGTGATGACGCATAACATCCACTTGCTAGACAAGTCAATATTAGCACAATGACTATAGAAGTTTAACTGCAAAAAATAAATATAATAATAAGGATAAAAGAGTGATATCTCATGAAATGTATAATAAATCTACAATTATCGTTGTCTAAGATTATCCTCAGAATTTGGTAGCCACTAGTAATACTAAGTACAAGGCTGCAATAGAAAGTACAGTACTGTCTGGTAAAATAAACAGTAGATAATGATAGGAAAGGGACTCCAGGGTTTGTGAATACCAAGCAGCACAACCTCATGTCTCCTAGAAAGTGTTCGAGCAAATCACCTCTAAACGCCGTTGGGACCGACACGGGATCTACACAAGAAGTTCAGAAGTGTAGTATGAGTACAACACACCCTATGTACTTAGTAAGTATCGAGCCTAACCTTGACGAGGTACTGACGCGACTATGACAAGACACTCACTGTAAACCTATACGAGAAATAACCAAAAAAATAATAACAATATAGAGAAACGAGTAACCACATAATGAACGAAATAAGACAATAGAAGACAGAGGGCCCCAAAAATATCATCACATCACAGCCTCATAGCGCCATACGGTAGCGGAGTATAACAATTAAGAATAACTACAAGACATCCTTTCCGTTGCGGCGCGCAACACAATCCCAATATCAATACCAACCATTGTTCATACCGTTGCGGCGCGTAAACCGATTCCAATATTAATAACAATAGTGTTGCGATGCACAACTTGATCCCATATATCAATTCCTTTGAGAATGTTCAGTAACAAACAACACGGTAAGTCTCATAACATAATATTAATGGGAGCTAGAATGCATAAATTCACCAAAGAAATGCGACCAAGAATATAGAAGGTCAAACACTGCAAGATTCAAGAGCTATTCTCACAATATATATCAACAAGACTTAAGCAAGTTGTAGCATAAAAACAATCTAAGGTCATACTATACAACATTACGCAATAGATTAAAACAAGAAAACAAGTAGAGACAATAAGGCAAATAAGGACATAAAACAGGTAAAAGCATCTAATCTAATAACAGGAAAGGGCAAGTAACAAGTAATGACATACATTTAATTAAAACATAAAAATAGAAGCATGTAACAATTGAATACAGTTAACAACTGACGGCATATATATGTCAAGAAAACATGTATCAAATAAGGGTACATAATAAACGAAAGCACGAAATAAGGAAAAGACATGGTATAATTCAAGGCACAAAGTAAACCAGAATATCCCGCATGCTTATACCATAACAACGCATATACACTCGAATTTCATATACGTTGTTCTCGTACATAAATCACGTCGCAAATAGATCGATCATATCTTAATTCCCTCAATTTAAGGTTAATCACTATACCTACCTGTTTTCTTATTGTGTAGAGCTGTCTTTATAGAATTTAAGTGTTAACCCAAAATCTCAACCAAAGGGTCGTGATGACGCCTAACATCCGCTTGATAGACAAGCTAATATTAGCACAATGATTCTAGAAGTTTAACTGCAAAAAATAAATATAATAATAAGGATAAAGAGTGATATCTCATGAAATGTATAATAAATCTACAATTATCGTTGTCTAAGATTATCCCCAAAATTTAGTAGCCACTAGTAATACTAAGTACAAGTCTACAATAGGAACGTACAGTATTGTCTGGTATAATAAATAGTAGACAATGATAGGAAAGAGACTTCAGGGTCTATGAATGCCAAGCAGCACAACCTCAAGTCTCCTGGGAAAGGGTCTGAGCAAATCACCTATAAACACCATTGGGACCAACACAGGATCTACACAAGAAGTTCAGAAGTATTTTATGAGTATAACACACCACATATACTCAGTAAGTATCGAGATTAACCTCGACGAGGTAGTGATGCGATTATGACAAGACACTCACTGTAAACCTGTACGAGAAAGAACCAAAAAAATAATAACAATATAGAGAAACGAGTAACTACATAATGAACGAAATAAGACAATAAAAGACAGAGGGCCCCAAAATATCATCACATCATAGCCTCATAGCACCATATGGTAGCGAAGTGTAATAATTAAGAATAACTACAAGACATCATTTTCGTTGCAGCAAGCTACTCGATCCCAATATCAATACCAACCATTGTCCATACCGTTGCGGCGCGTAAACCGATTCCAATATTAATAAAAATAGTGTTGTGATGCACAACTCGATCCCAATATATCAATTCATTTGAGAATGTTCATTAACAATCAACACGGTAAGTCTCACAACATAATATTAATGGGAGCTAGAATGCATAAATTCACCAAGGAAATGCGAGCACGAAAATAGAAGGTCAAACAGTGCAACATCCAAGAGCTATCCTCACAACATATACCAACAAGACTTAAACAAGTTGTAGTACAAGAACAATCTAAGGTCACACTATACAACATTACACAATAGATTAAAACAAGGAAACAGGTAGAGACAATAAGGCAAATAAGGACATAAAGCAGGTAAAAGCATCTAATCTAATAACAGGAAAGGGTATGTAACAAGTAATGACATATATTTAATTAAAACATAAAGAAAATAGAAGCATGTAACAATTGAAAGCAGTTAACAAGTGAAGGCATATATGTGTCAAGAAAACATGTATCAAATAAGGGCACATAATAAAGAAAAGCACGAAACAAGAAAAAGACATGGTATAATTCAAGGCATAAAGTAAGCCAGAATATCTTGTATGCTTATACCATAACAACGCATATACACTCGTCACCTTGCATATGCATCGTTCCCGCACATAATCACGTAGCAAATAGATCGATCATATCTTAACTCCCTCAATTCAAGGTTACCAACTATATCTACCTCTTTCCGGAATAAGATCAACAACCCAACACGCCTTTTCCTTAAGAACAAGCCGTCAAACCACCCACATCTAGTCAAATATTACTCAAACAAGTCAAAACAAGTGTTAGAAACTATCCTAGTATCAAAAAGGTTCGATCCGTAATATACTTGAAAAAGTCAATAAAAAGTCAACCCGGACCCACATGATCGAAATCCAAAATTATAGACTAAATCTCGATTACCCGTTCACCCGAGTTCAAATATGTGATTTGTTTTGAGATCTGAGTTCAATTTGAGGTCTAATCTCAAATTTATAAAATCCTAAAATTCTACCCCAAAACCCACATTTCATCTCCATGAAATTTTAGATTTGATAATGAAAATTCATGAAAAATAATAAAAATTAAAAAAATAAGTTAAAGTTACTAACATGTGAAGTTGGAAAGAATTTGCTCTCCAAAATCGCCTCCATATAGAGTCTAGATTTAAAAAATAGAGTAAAATGAGCTAAGTCCTAAAGTTCCAACCTTTTACCCAGCTGTAAATATCGCAATTGCGAACTCTTGCTCGGAACTGCGATGTTCGTAAAAGCGAACCACTGATTGCAAATGCGAATGTCTGAGCCCCCTCTGATGTCTCAAATGCGACTAATCCTTCGCATTTGCGAAAGACAACCCGTCGCAAAAATGAACAAAGCTTGGCAAATGCGAAGTTGACCCTCTACTCTCTAGTGTCGCAATTGTGATACAAGTCTCGCAATTATGAAGTTCTCCACCTCGCAAAAGCAACCAAAGCTTCACGAATGTGAAGCTGCCCTGCCCCTACCCAGCATCGCAAATGCGAGGCTCGCATTTGCGAATAGACCCTTGCAAATGCAAGGTATGCAACACCAGCTAATTCCCAACCTTACCAAAACCATCCGAAACTCACCCCAGCACCTAGGGATCCAATTTGAACATTCACACAAGTATAACAACATCATACGAACTCATTCGTAAGCTAAAATTATCAAAATAACATCTAAATTCAGGACTTAAATGTCAAAACTCGAAGTACTTCAAAGTTCATACTTAAAATTTCCAATTTCTACATCAAGCGCCGAAACGGCCTCGGGTCATCCGAGACCCAACCAAACATGCGTACAAGTCCAAAATCACTATATGAACCTACCGAAATCGTCAAAATATCGATTCGAGATTGTTTACCAAAATATTGACTGTATTCAACTTTAGCCATTTTCAAGTTCAAAAATCAATTTTTCTTAAAAATTCACATTTAGACTTTCCAGAAATTAACACGGACCACACACGCATGTCATAAATCATTAAATAGCACTATGAAAGGTCTCGAATTATAAACATGGGAGCTAATACTCAAAACGATCCACCGGTTGTTACATTTAGATAATTTTGCATATCAACTTTATTCAATATAATCATAAAGTCTGTGTTTTTATGTGTCCTAATTTAGTTAGCACCATTTGAGTTGGTGTAAATTTAACACTACTAGAAAAGGGTAAAAACTTTGATGAAAAATGGATCGTCGTCGGTCAATTTTATAGGAAATACGACAGTTAACCAACCGAGAAACAATGATAGGTAATTAGTAGGTTAGTAAAGCTAATCGACCGACTGCGATTGGTTATTACCAATCAAACACGTTTGATCAAGCCACCCAAAAATCTGATCATATTTTTTACCCACAATCCAAATATAAATAAAATAATCAACTAAAATTATCTGTTTAATTTAATATTTTTTAATTAAAAATAAGTGTACCGATCGAAATTGGTCGGTTACTTGTTGATATTGTTTTTAACTTTTGAATATAATCAGCTAACCAACCATAGTCGTTCGATTTAGTTTTAATGTAAAAAACTTTGGCCAGTTAAACTATCAAATTCGGCTAGTATATAATAATTTTTGTATTTTTATGCAAAATATCGGCTGATTTCGATCGGTTCTTTGTTATTTATTTCTTCTTATTTTTTATATTTTTCGACTGGAATCGATAAGCATATAGCAATACTTTATAGTTTATTAATTAACCAATCGATTAAATAATACTTTTCATATTTATAGATATTTAGTGCTTATTTTATAGCTGCACCACCTAACAAATAAAAGTATACATACAAATAGCACAATTTTGCTGCTAAACAACAACAAAAACCTCAAACTAAGACAACAACTAGAACATCCAACACAACTACATCAATTTGCACCCAAACATACAATTATCTCCAACCAAAACATAAACTAAACCATTCAAACTAGTTCATACTAAATCAAAACAACTTAAGAATTCAAACTAGTTCATGACACTAACTTAAAACAACTTAAACATTTCAAATAGTTCACACTAACTTAAAAATACTAAAACAAATACCAATTATTAATAAAAATATCAAAAATGTTGAAAGAAGAGTTAGCAAATTACAAATATTGTTCAAGGAGTTTTTTGTATCACGTCTCCTCCATCACTTGAAGAGCCTTTATCTTTCACACGGAGAGTACGATCATGTAGAGGACGAGCACCAGGCGATGGCTCACGAAACCGAGGCAATGGAAAAGCTCCAGACTCTAGGAGAGATTTTAGTTGAGCCTGAAGCCTATCAAATTGTTCATCTCTATGCATATCTTTTGCCGCTGCTGCTTGAAAAGCGCTAGAACGCTCTGCGACTTTCTTCTCCATAGCTGAAATGACCTCCCTATCAAGTGGCTCAGTATGTGCGAAAGTCCCTATACCTTGCTATCCAAACCTGTAGCGATGAAATACTTTCTCATGAAGGCCGTATGCTATTCTTTTTCTTGGACCACCAAAAACATCCAACCAAATTCTTTCAGCATCCTCGTCCAAAGGTTCTGATGGCTGACGCCTGAATCAGTTGTTAGCTCATTATCACGATCCCAATTTTCCACCTTAGGATGTCGTGATGGCATCTAGTCCCTAAAACTAGGTATGCCTAACATGCATTGAGAATTAACGAAAATACTAATAAAACCTCAAATTAAACCATTAAACTATCATAATAAAACTCCACAGTACAGCTTCAACAATCCTCTAAAACCTGGTGGAACTGAGTCATAAGCTCTACAAGAATGTATAATAGTATTGAAATACAATACTGTTTTGGAACAAGACATAAACAATAGAATATCTAAAAGAAGAAGGTGACTTCGAGGCCTGCGAACATCGAGCAAGTATACCTTGAAGTCTCCAAAAGTAGCTAATCAATCACTAGCGTCCAGCACAGGCAGATACACTTGGATCTAAACAAAAAATTATGCAGAACCGTAGTATGAGTACAACACAATAGTACCCAGTAAGTATCAAGCCTAACCTCGGTAGAGTAGTGACGAGGCCAGGTCAAGACACCTACTAGGAATAAAGAAACTAAACAAGGTGTAGTACGGTCAAATAATATAAAACGAAGAAATAAATGACAATAAAGCAGTTCAGTAATGTACGCTAGCAACGGAATATAAAGCAACAAAAGGTAACAAGGAATGAACACATGATAAGAACATCAAGAAATAAATGCGGATAAATACAGGTAAAACAAATAAGGAAATGACAAAACTGTTCAACTAGCAAGCCTCTTTAACATAGACTGTGCAACAAGAATCACAACCAAGGTACCGCCTCGTTTTCACATTTCACAATTTCAATCACAATCTTTCCTTATATCATCGCGTGAGCCTTACATTTAGTTTTGAAAATCATTTTTCCCGAAAATGCTTCACGCGTTTTAGCCCACCTTATCTCACCACGTGGCTTCAAGTAATTCTCTTACTAGCAACACACGTATCAAGCCCACCTTATCTCACTGCATGCGTATCAATCCCTAGCCTTATACCACTGCATGCGTATCAGTATCACAACACAATCACAACTCGCATCACACGTTCCCATATGCCACAACTTGCCAAAAATCGACAATACTAATGCTTCCACAACAAATAGCTCATGGCTCAACCATAATGTGTACAAGAATCTCAATAATGACATAATGAATGAGAAAAACTCAACAAGGATAGATATTTCATAAATCAACAATTTCAACCTCAATGTGATAATAGCTTTCACCACTTCAATGTCAATAACCCAACAGGGAGATAATTCCCACGAGATAACAACTTCAGGTAAGAGTAATGCAACAATAAAGAGGTGACAAGACAATAAGGAATGTAATAATTCAGCTAGAGCATATGAAAGCAAATATAACAAGTAAGAGGTAGAGCAAGTGCTAAAAACGTCAAATAAAGCATGCTAGAGTAGATTAACACATGTAAGAGTAAATTAACAATGAAGATATAACATATTATGACAATTTAATTAAAGGCATGTAAAGAGTCTAAATAACGTAAACCAACTCGTCACCTCGCGTACGCGTCCTCCACATAACACAAATAGCACAATCAATCCAAATCCTAAAGAGTAGTTCCCTCACACAAAGTTAGACAAGATACTTACCTCAACTAGGCTAAATCAACCCTCGAATATAGCTTTCCCCCGAAAGTTCACCTCCACTTGACTCAAATCTAACCAAAAATGATTTAATAACATCAAACAATGCAAGAGAAACTAATTACAATAGATAAAGCAATCTTTACACATTTGCCAAAAAGTCAACAAAAGTCAACCCCTGGCCCGTCTGGTCAAAACGCGGGTCCAAGGGTAGATTCCGACTACCCATAGCATCACGAGTCCATACATGTGTTTTGTTTTCAAATATGAGTCCAAATCGACTCTCAAAACTCAAAGCTTCATTTTTTAAACTTTAACAAAAATCCCCAATATTTTCTCTTTGATTCACATAAATTGGATGTTTAATCTAAGATATAATAATGAAATATAGTTGGAAATTGATTAGAATCACGTACCCAATGTTTGTAGATGAAAATCCCTTCTCTAAATCGCCTCCTACTAGAGTCTAAGGTTCTAAAATGAGAGGAAATGAGATAAAATCCTGACTCCCAGCCCTTCTGATGAGTTGCAGGTGTCGCATTTGCGACACTGGGTTAGTTTTTCCGAATCCTCGCAATTGCTGAGCAGGGATCGCAATTGCCAACCCTGACAACCTCTAGAGAAGTCGCAATTGCGACAAAGGCTTCGTAATTGCGAAGCTGACCTCCCTCGCAAAATCGACCAAGTAGTCGCAAATGCGACCCGGCCCAAGTATGTACTGACTTTGCAATTGCAAAGGGAAAAGTCGCATTTGCCACATCTGCCATTCCCTGCCCACTTCGCAATTGCGAGGCTGCTTGCAATTGTGATATCAGAGCACCATCATACCAGCAATTCAGTTTTACTTCATAACCATTATGCGACACGTCTGAAACACATCCGAGCCCTTAGGGCTCCAAACCAAATATCCACACAAGTCTAAAAACATCATACGAACTCGCTCACGCGAACAAAACACAAAAATAACATCTAAAACTACGGATCGGACACCAAAACACATAATTTCAAAGAAAAGTTCAAGAACCTCTAGAATTGCAATCAAGCGTCTGAATCGTATCAAATCAACTCCAGATGACACCAAATTTTGCAGAAAAGCTCTAAATAACATAGCGGACCTATTCCCAGTCCCAAAACCAAGTTCCGAACCCGATAGCCAAAAGTCAACCTACGGTCAAACTTCTAAACCTCAAATTGTCAATTTTCGGCAAAACAATACAAATCAACCTACGGACCTCCGAATTCGATTCCAAGAATACGCCCAAGTTCAAAATCATGGTACGAACCTATCGGAGCCGTCAAAACACCGTTCCGGGGTTATTTTCACAAAAGTCAATGTTTGATCAACACTTCTAACTTAGGCTTCTAAACCAAGAACCAAAGGGTCAAAATCAACCCGAAACATTCCTGAAACGAAATCAATCAATCTCGTAAGTATAAAAATACACACGTGTGAAGCATCAAAAGGGGAAACGAGTTGCAATAACACAAAACGACTAGTCGGGTCGTTACATTATCTCCCCCTTAAAATAAACGTGCGTCCTCGATCGTGCATATTGATGTACATGAAGTGACGAAAAGGTGAGGATAACAATCCGCATATCGTGCACAGTCTCTCGGGTCACCTCCTCGACTGGATGACCCCTTCATTGAACCTTCACTAAAGCAACGTTCTTTGATCTCAACTTCCGGACCTGCCTGTCCAAGATAGTCACCGGCTCCTCAACATAAGTCAAATCCTTGTCCAACTGGACTGGGCTAGAGTCTATTACATGGGACGCATTACTATAATACTTTTGGAGCATGAAAATGTGAAACATCGGGTGAACTTCCGATAAGCTGGGTGGTAATACAAGCTTGTAGGCCACCTCACCAACTCTCTCAAGGATCTCAAAAGGACCGATATACCTAGGGCTCAACTTGCCCTTCTTCCTAACCCTCATCACACCGTTCATGGGTGACACCGGAGCGAAACGCTCTCTCCCACCATAAATGTTATATCACGAGCCCTCTGATCGGCATTACTCTTCTGCCTAGACTATGTTGTATGAAGCCGATCCTGAATCAACTTGACAGGCAACTCAAACCAAATCAGTGCCCAACAACCTAGCCTCATCATGCTCAAACCAACCAACTAGTGAATGATATCGTCTCCCATATAAGGCCTCATAAGGAGCCATCTGAATACTCGATTGGTAGCTATTGTTGTAGGCGAACTCTGCAAGTGGCAAGAACTGATCCCAAGACCCCCCTCCCCCCGAATCCATAACATAGGCACGTAACATATCCTCTAAGATCTGAATGGTGCACTCAGACTGTCCATCCGTCTGGAGATGAAATGTTGTGCTCAACTCAACCTGTGTGCCTAGCGCATGCTGTACAACTCTCTAGAAATGTGATGTAAACTGTGTACCTCGATCGGAGATAATAGACACCGACACACCGTGGAGACAAACAATCTCATGGATATTGATCTGAGCCAACTACTCTAAAGAATAGGTAGTCACCACTGGAATGAAATGAGCCGACTTGGTCAACCTGTCCACAATCACCCATACTACGTCAAATTTCTTCAAAGTCCGTGGGAGCCTAACAACGAAATCTATGTTAACACGCTCCTGTTTTCACTCGGGAATCTCAAGTCTCTAAAACAAACTGCCCGGCCTCTGATGCTCATACTTCAGATGCTGACAGTTCAGGCACCGAGCCACATACTCTACTATATCTTTATTCATTCTCCCCCACTAATAGTGTTGCCTCAAATCCTGATACATCTTGGCGACACCGGGATGAATGAAGTACCGCAAACTGTGGGCCTCCTCAAGGATCAACTCACATAACCCAGCTACATTGGGAACACATATACGGCCTTACATCCTCAACACACCATTATCTCCGATAGAAACCTTCTTGGAATCACCGTGCTTTATCGTGTCCTTGAGGACAAAAAAATAGTGATCATCGTACTGACGCTCTCTGATGCGCTCATATAAGGAAGACTGAGAAACCATGCAAGCAAGAACCCGGTAGGATCCGAAACATCCAGTCTAACAAACTGATTGGCCAAGGCCTGAACATCAATGGCTAGTGGCCTCTCTATTGTCGGTAGATATGCCAAACTACCCAAACTCTGCCTTTCTACTCAAGGCATTGGCCACCACGTTGGTCTTCCCGAGGTGATACAGAATAGTAACATCATAGCCTTTTAGCAACTCTAACCATCTCCACTGCAGCGAATTAAGATCTTTTTGCTTGAATAGATGCTGGAGACTTTGATGGTCAGTATAGACCTCACATGGAACACCGTACAGATAATACCTCCAAATCTTTAATGCATGAACAATAATTGCCAATTCCAAGCCGTGCACCGAATAATTCTTCTCATGAACCTTCAGCTGCCAAGACGCGTAGGCAATTAGCCTATCGTCTTGCATCAACACTGCGCCAAGCCGAATAAGTGATGCATCACAATACACAGTGTAAGACCCCGAACCTGTAGGCAACATCAACACTAGGGTTGTACTCGAAGCAGTCTTGAGCTTTTGAAAGCTCGCCTCACACTCCTCGGACCATTTGAAACGAGCACCCTTTTGGGTCAATCTCGTCAAAGGTGTAGCAATGGACGAGAAACCCTCTACCAAATGGCGATAATATACGGCCAAACCAAGAAAACTATGGATCTCATTAGCTGAAAACGGTCTAGGCCAACTCTGAATTGCTTCAATCTTCTTCAAATCTATCTTAATCCCCTCACTCGACACCACATGACCCATAAATGCCACTAAATCAAGCCAGAATTCACACTTTGAGAATTTTGCATATAACTTCTTCTCACTCAAGGTCTGGATCACGATTCTCAAATGCTCATGATCCTCCCGACTGCGGGAATATACCAAAATATCGTCAATAAACACAATGATGAATGAGTGCATATATGGTTAGAATACACTATTCATCAGGTGCATAAATGCTGATGGGGCGTTGATCAGCCCAACTGACATCACTAGAAACTCGTAGTGACCATTCCGAGTCCTGAAGGCAATCTTCGGAATATCCGGATCTCAAATCTTCAGCTGATGATACCCTGGCCTCAAAATCAATCTTTGAGAATACTCTAGCACCTTGTAGCTAGTGAAATAAGTCATCAATACGTGATAATGGGTACCTATTCTTCACCATAACCTTGTTCAACTTTCTATAATCAATACACATCCGCATAGAACCATCCTTCTTCTCCACAAACAGAACCGGAGTACACCAAGGAGACACACTAGGCCGGATAAAACCCTTATCAAGCAACTCTTGTAATTATTCCTTTAACTCATTCAACTGTGCTGGTGCCATATGATATGGTGGAATAGAAATGGGCTGAGTGTTTGGCACTAAGTCAATACCAAAATGGATATCTCTATTGGGCGGCATGCCTACTAGGCCCATTGGAAAACATCTTAGAACTCCCTCACTAACGGAGTAGACTCAACGGTAGGAGTATCAACACTGACATCTCTCACAAAGGTTAGATATGTATCACACCCTTTTTCAACCATTCGACGTGCCTTTAGAAAGGATACCACTCTACTAGGGATGTAATCCAATGTACCCCTCCACTCCAATCGCGACAAACCTGGCATAGCCAATGTCACGGTCTTAGCGTGACGGTCCAAAATAATATGATACGGCGACAACCAGTCCATGCCCAAGATCACGTCAAAGTATACTATATTGAGTAGCAATAGATCAACTCTGCTCTCAAAACCATAAATAACAACTAAACACGACCGATACTCACGGTCCACAACAGTAGAATCTTCCACAAGCGTGGACACATATACAGGAGAACTCAAAGAATCACGAGATATATCTAGATACAGAGCAAAGCAAGATGACACATATGAATAAGTGGATCCCGGATCAAAAAAGACTGATGCATCCCTATGACAAATCGGAACCATACCTGTGATGAGTGCTATGATGTGACCACCTATGTCCTACCCAAAAAAGCATATAATTTGTCCTGGCATCCCCCTCTAGGGTGACCTCTACCCGCCTGACCTCCACACGAGCTGGCGGTGCAGGTAGAGAGGCAACTGGAGCACCAACCATGGCGTGTGAAGTCTATGGACCTGGTGGAATCCGGGGAGCCTGAGTAGTCTTTAGAGGTGCACTCCTCCTAAGTATGGGGCAGTTCAAGAATTAGATAATAAAAAACAAATAAGTAACAAATAAATTTTACCTATTCCCCGAAGCACATCGATGATTCTAGGATAACTATCATACTGCACTTCCTCTAGATCATCCTCAGGCTATGTACCAAAAGCATGAGTAGATGGGGAAACATTAGGCTTAGAGCTATTGTCTCGAAGGCGAAGTTCTGAAATGCTAGGAGAGACGTGACATAGAGACGGAAAGGCTAATGAAGATAACTGTGATCTAGAGAGCTGTGATCGAGATGACTATGATGCAAATGGAGTAAATGATGAATGTATCGAGCAATGACCATGCGATGGATGACCCGGTGTAGGCATGAAATAAAATACAGGACTATGTAAAGCCAATGGGCTATAGCCTTATAGTGGAGTATAGTAAGAAAGTAGGTAGTGGCAGCCCTAGAGAAGTATGATGGAAACGGTGTATGTATTAAAGAATACATTTTCTATTATATAGAAGAGCAAGAGTTTTGACCCGTGTGCTTCAGGTCAATACATTTCAAATCAAGGGCAACTCAGTCTTTTTACCTATTAGTTGATAATGCTTACCTACGTGGCTTTTACTTCTGCAGCCACCGCATCTTCCTTCATTTCTTTTTCAAGCCACATCTTATTACTTCATTTCTTTCTTTCGATTCTATTCCCGGGTCCTCTTTAGTTTCTCAAAGATACACCTAGTTCACTGGTTAGCCCCTCTTTAAGTTTTGGCAAAAAAGGAGTAGTACTATCTTTGGAATCTACCTGCCTCCTATCCTTGCTAAACTTCCCTGGACCCCTTCGATCTCAAAAGTTACCTTAATCACTATTACTTCAACCCTTGCTTGCTATCTGCATAAACACATATATTAGTATAAATATATGAATCAATATAAGACAAGAGCGCTTGAAAAAATGAATATGCTAACCCTCATCGGCCCTTGATTACTATAAAAATGAGTCTTGATCATATATGATTTTTGAAATTTTATACATTTGCCCTTGCTTTCTCCAGTCGAAGGTCTATTGGGAACAACCTCTCTGCCGTTCCAGGGTAGGTGTAAGACTGGGTACATCTTATCCTCCCCAGACCCCACTTATGAGAAATTACTGGGTTTGTTGTTGTTGTTGCACTTCATACAATGACACTTAATCACCCCTTCAATTTAAAATATTAGAGAATGTGACATTGCATGCCTAATAAATAGATCAACTCCTAAATAAAATCCTCTCTCAATCCTCAACGATTAGGTACATTCCTATTATACATCCTACTATGATGTTTCATCTACACAAAAAATAGAAAAAGAGAATGATATATATTAATAAATATATTCAAAAATTCAAAACCTTAAAATATAAACTCTAATAATGTCAATTATACAAATCAAATCATGATTCTAACAATATTATTTAAACTTGATAGATTCGTCATTCTAACTAAGGCTCTGCATGCCAAGTTTCAACAACTAACCATAGCCCTAAATTTAATGTGATGACCCGATAGGTCATTTATAATTTTAACCCTTAATTTAGTGTTTCGAAACCCTAAATAGCTTCATTTATCCTTTCTCGATTTGCGTGCATAATCCGTATTTTTTTCCGAAAGGTTTATATGTGAAAAATTAATAAAAATGTGAAAACGTGCTTTAGAACTCATTTGAGTTGATTTCGGTCAACTTTTTGAGCAAACCGACCCGGATCAGTATTTTGACGGTCCTGGTGGGTCTGTCTTGTGATTTGGGACTTGGACGTATGCCCGAAATCGAATTCGAAAGTTCCTAACTTTGAATTATCGTCATTTGTTGAGAACTAGAGTTTGAAAGTTTAAAGAAATTTCAAGTTTGGCCGTAGTTTGACTTTATTTTTACGAGGTTCGGATTCTGGTTTCAGAACTTCGTATAAGTTCATTACTATATTTATGACTTGTCTGCAAAATTTGGTGCAAAACGTAGTTGATTTGACGTGATTCAGATGTCCAGTTTAAAAGTTACATGTTCTTAAGTTTCATTAACAATTTCAATCGTTTTGGATGTCCAATTCGTAGTTCTAAGCGTTATTTTGGTGTTTTGATCACGCTAGAGAGTTCGTATGATATTTTTGGACCTGTGTGCATGTTTGGTTTGGAGCCCCGAGGGCTCGGCTGGGTTTTTTTCTTCTGAAATATACCACTAGGCTGGCTGCCTAGTGGTGTTTTTATTAATAATCAGAATAAAACAACAGTGAGTCTGGAGGTTTTACAGAATAAAAGTGCGTAAAAAATGAAAGTATATGAAGCCTAATATCAAAGTCATGTGTAAAATTCTCCTTTGATAGTACAAAACGAACTAAGAACCATGATCCATGAAAAGGCCTATTTGCACATGACTCGCAAAAAATTCTTGAATAGCTGTCTCTCATTGCTTTCGATTGTGGGCATTTGAACTTGTTATCTTGAGGATTAGGCAGGTCCACCTGATCTCTTTGAAATAAAATAAGCTTGACAAGGATTGCTTTGTAAGCCGATTGCACGCAAAACCTTCCAAAATGCAAGTCCAGTTCAAGACGTTAATGGTGTTGTTGCGACTCTGGCTCCTTACGCATTCATGCATGCTCCTTCTTGTTGTGATCCTACTGTTGATAGCTTTCTCATGTGTGGTAGATGTTCATTATAGTTGGTAGCTCCTCCAAATATTACAAAAATGATCCGCATAGATGTCCATTGTAACTGGTAGCTCGGGTGAGTTTCGGATAGGCTTCGGAATGGTTTTTGACTTAGAGTCATAGCTGGTGCAATCTGGTTCTGGTGCAAGTCTCTGATCTCGCAATTGCGAGGTCAGGGTTCGCATTTGCGAATGTTCATGTTCTCTGTCAGGTTCGTATTTGCGAACAAGTAGTTCGTAGTTGAAAAGGGGTACTGGGGGAGAGTGGTTGGCATTTGCGATCAAACGGTCGCAATTGCGGAAGTCCAAGTTCGTATTTGCTAACAAAACCATCGTATTTGCGATGGCAGCATAGATGGGGAATCATCACATGTGCGAAGGCTTTCTCGCATTTACGAGGTTTGCAATTGCGAACCCCAAGTCGAAATTGCGACATCTGTGCCTGGACAAAAGAAGGGAAAGACGAGAATTAGCTCATTTCTTTCAAAATCTCAACCCTAAATACCTTCGAGGCGATTTTCCCAAGTTCTTTTCTTCCTAAATTCATTGGTAAGTGACTCTAATCTACTTTCTTTCAATTATCCATTATATTTCATAATATTTCAACATCAAAACTAGGATTTCCATGGTAGAAATTCGGGATTTGGGTAGAATTAGGAATTTTTGTAAAATTGGTATTTAGACCTTGCATTGAGGTCGGATTTCGAATTGAATTGTATAACCGGGCTTGGGGGTGAATGGGTGATCAGGTTTTGGTCCGAACCTCGGGTTTTGACCAAACCGGCCCAGGGTTGACTTTTATTAACTTTTTCAATAATGATCTAAATTGAGCCTCTTTCATTCTTGAGTAGTTTCTAAAGCTTATTTTGAATAGTTTGGTCAATAATTGCTAGATTTGGTTGGTTTGGAGGCTTGTTCGAAAGGCAAGGCCGTGTTGAATATTGAGTTGATTGCGGAGTGAGGTAAGTGTTGGGTCTAACCTTGATATGAGGAAAATAGCAGCGAAATTCACATAGCACATAGCTCAAGGGTTCCTATTTCCCTCAAATCAAGGTTAGACCCAACAATTACCTCACTCCGCAATCAACTCAAAATTCAATCACGACCTTGCCTTTCGAACAAGCCTCCAAACCAACCAAATCTAGCAATTATTGACCAGATGATTCAAAATAAGCTTTAGAAACTACTCATGAATAAATGAGGTTTAGTTTAGATCATTATTGAAAAAGTCAACAAAAGTCAACCCCGGGCTTGCTTGGTCAAAGCCCGAGGTTCGGACCAAGACCTGATCACCCATTCACCCCCGAGCCCGATTATGCAATTCAATTCGAAATCTGACCTTAATTTGAGGTCTAAATCCCAATTTTACAAAAATTTCTAATTCTACTCAAATCCTTAATTTCTACCATGAAAATCCTAGATTTGATGTTGAAATCTTATGAAATGTAATGGGTAATTGAAAGAAAGTAGATTAGAGTCACTTTTGAAAAAATCGCCTCTAAGGTGTTCAGGGTTGAGAATTTGAAAGAAATGAGCTAATTCTCATCTTTCCCTTCTTTTGTCCAGGCGCAGTTTGCAAATGTGAGAAAACCTTCGCAAATGCGATGGTTTTGCTCGCAAATACGAACTTGGACTTCCGCAATTGCGACCGTTTGATCGCAAATGCGAACCACTCTCCTCCAGTACCCCTTCGCAAATTTGAACCTGACAGAGAACATGAACATTCGCAAATGCGAACACTGACCTCGCAATCAACTATGATTCTAAGTCAAAAAGCACTCTGAAGCCTATCCGAAACTCACCCGAGCCCTCGGGGGTCCAAAACAAACATACACACAAGTCCAAAAATCTCATACGGACTCGCTCGCATGATCAAAACACCAAAATAATGCCTAGACCTACGAATCAGAAACCCAAAATGAATGAAATTTTTAATGAAACTTAAGAACATGCAACTTTTCAACCGGACGTCTGAATCACGTTAAATCAACTCCGTTTTGCACTAATTTTTGCAGACAAGTCATAAATACAGTAATGAACTTGTACCAGGTTCAGGAACCAGAATATGGACTCGATAGCAACAAAGTCATACTAAGGTCAAACTTGAAATTTCTTTGAACTTTTAAACTCTAGTTTTCAATAAATGGGGATAATTCAAGCTAGGGATTTCCGAATTCGATTTCGGAAATACACCCAAGCCCCAATCACGATACGGACCAACCGGAACTGTCGAAACACTGATCCCGGTCAGTTTGTTCAAAACGTTGACCGAAGTCAACTCAAATGAGTTTTGAAGCACGATTTCACATTTTTATTAATTTTTCACATAAAAACCTTTCGAAAGACACAGACTGCGCACGCAAATTGAGGGTGGCCAACTACTATTCGGGGTTTCGAAACACAGAATTGAGGATTAGAACTATAAATGACCTATCGGATCATCACAAGAATTCGCCAAATAAGTCTAATTATACATTCACTCATGACACTAACGGACAATATAATTAGATATAGTTAATAACATAATCTAAACTAACTCATAATCAATTGACAATTTAATCAATTCTATTGAAATTGACAAAAATCCTAACCTAAACAAAATAAATGAAATTTAATCTAAACGTTAGATGCATAAGTAAAATCAATGCAATTAGCCTAGTTAATTAACAATATTAAAAAGTAATCAACAATAATTTAGTGCAAAGAAAAAAAAACAAAATAAGAGAGGAGTTGGCATGGTGGCAACGGCCTCAGGACTGGCGGGGCAACAATAGGGGGATGACAGTAGAAGGTTTTGATCGTGTAGTGACTGGTCGGAAGATGGGGGAGCTGAGGGTGGCAGTGGGGCAGCGTGGGAAAAAAGAGAGAAGAGAGGAGAGAAATGTGGGAGAAGGGGTTGTTTTAAGATCTATAAAGCCAAATTTTCAATCTATTTTGATTGATATTTTGGTTGGTCCATTTAAGTGGCCATTGACCAATTTGACCACAAGAAACTGACCTATTGCGATCGCTATATAAGAATAATTATATTTTTTGTTTGGTTGGATTTGACAAACAAAAGCCCCACCGATTTTGGTTGGTTTTAGATTAGAAAAATTATATAATTTAACAAAATACCAATTCAATTGGCTATATAGTTAAAGGACATGCATAATTATATTATTTGTATCATCAAAATTAAATAAAAAGGTTATCTTATTAGTGAATTAATTATTTCTTTGAAAAATAAAGAGGTATATATTTGTATATTGTATACGGTCGAAATCGAGCTCGCCTACGACATGGTAGGTTATGCTCGGAACATGAAAACCAAGGACTGAAGATCGACCCCGAGTCCTACCGAGCTAGAACTCGGGGTCAAAATGCATGTCTTCAAGAACATTGAGTTTGTGACCCCGGAGTCGACCTTAGTCCCGATCGAGCTCGAAGTAACATTGTTAGCATAACCAACAAGAGACCGAAATATCCGTGACTGGTCGGATATTACAGCGGAAATCTCACGCATATCAGTAAGGAACCGACAATTAGCAAATCAAGGAACTTTTACCTTGTATAAAATTGTACCTAAAGTATGAATCCTCTACTATATAAAAGGGGGTCTGATAATTCATTAGACCCATTATAACACGCATCCCAAAGCAATACATTATTATTATTTCTCTTTAAACTCTTGTTCTTTAAGTTCTTGTTCTTCTGTATCTTGACACCGATCGAAGCGTATCTAGCTCGAGGGTGGCTAAGCTTCCAAGGCTGAAACTGTTCAATTCGTGTGGTTTTTATTTACTTTATCATTATTTATTTCAATTGTAATCCGATTTATCATTTCGTGTCAAGTTAATCCACGTACCCTTAATATCACTTACAAATTCAATTGTATCCGATTTTGAGGGTAAACAGTTTGGCGCCCACCGTGGGGCTATGGATAATAGTAGTTATTTGATACGAATCTCCATAACACACACTACTTTACACTTGTTCTTTGAAGTGTCTCTAATTTCAAGTTAAAACTCAAAATGTCGAACTCTCAATCAGCAACCCTACATGTTGACAACGAGCCCGGTCATCACGGTGAAAATAACAACATAGTGCTGGGTGAAAAAGTACCGCCCATTGATCCCATCGGAATTCTGGTCGCAGACCCAATTGACGCCAATTCACATGTGGCTATCGACACAAACCTGCCTACCGACCCCGAGAATAACGTCCGTGGTGGAGCCCGATCAATGGCTCAAAATACATAAAATGTTGGTGGAGACGGGATCAGTTTAAGGGTGATCTTAGAAATGTTGCAGGCCCAACAGGCGGCGATAGCTCAGTTACAGAACCAGAGCCGTGCACCGAGCAGAGTTGAGCCCGATCTACCCCGTGAAGTCATCCGCAAGGATGAACCGGTCGTGAGAGGTCAAACGAAAATGAATCGAGGACTAACCCCGAGATCATAAAAATACTCAAGGAACTAACAAAACGAGTAGAATCAGGGGAGAAGAAAATCGAAACTAATGACAAAAAGGTGAAAACCTACATTTCCAAGGTAGACCTAATCTCAGGAGCACCGCCGATATTGAAGGGCCTGGATTCCAAGAAGTTTGTGCAAAACCCTTTTCCTCCGAGCGCGGCTTCGAAGCCGAGCCCTAAGAAATTCCACATGCTCGAGATACCTAAATATAACGGAACAACTGACCCAAATGAGCATGTAACCTCCTATAATTGTGCCATCAAAGGGAACGACTTGGAGGATGATGAGATCGAGTCTATCCCGCTGAAGAAGTTTGGAGAGACCCTGTCAAAGGGAGCTATGATATGGTATTACAACTTACCTCCTACTTCTATTGACTCATTTGCTATGCTTGAAGATTCTTTAGTGAAAGCACACGCCAGAGCCATTAAGATCGAGACCAGGAAGTCGAACCTTTAGGATAACGAGATGCTCAGAGAGTTCGTGTCCCGATTTCAAATGGAACAGATGGACCTACTACCGGTTGCAGACGATTGGGCCGTTCAAGCTTTCACCCAGGGACTCAATATTCAAAGCTCGGTGGCTTCACAACATTTGAAACAAAACCTGATAGAATATCCGTTCGTTACTTGGGCCGATGTGCATAACCAGTATCAATAAAAAATCAGAGTCGAAGATGATAAACTTCCCCTTCGGGGTCTGTTTATGCGTCAGAACCTTTGATAGAGCCAAAAGAGATATTGATCGTGAACCGAGATCGATATCGAAGAGGTAACGGATCCGAGAGAAATCCCATAAGAAGTGAAAGGAGAAATGATCGAGGTCAAAGTAACCCGGGACTCAAGAGCAAAAATAGCTTCGATAGGCCCGCGGGCCTAAAGAAGCACCGAGGTTATCGGAATACAACTTTAACATCGATGTTGCCGCCATTGTGTCAGCTATCGAACACATCAAGGACACCAAATAGCCTTGACCTCTACAATCCTATCCGTCCAAAGGGACCCTAACCGGATGCGTAAATATCACGGCACTCACAACCACCGAACGAAGGATTGCCGACAGTTGAGAGAGGAAGTAGCCCGACTATTCAACAACGGGCATCTTCGAGAATTCCTGAGCGACCGAGCCAAGAATCATTTCAGGAATAGGGATTCTAACAAACAGACCGAACAAGAAGAACCTCAACACATAACATGATCATCGGTGAGGTCGATGTTCCTGAGGGGCCGATGTTGAAGTGCACCAAAGTATCCATCACGAAGGAAAAACGGACTCGAGATTACATACCGGAAGGAACCTTGTCTTTCAATGACGAGGATGCAGAAGGGATCTCGCAGCCTCACAATAATGCATTGGTAATATCTGTACTCGTAGATAAAATCTGAGTTAAGCGTGTGTTAATTAATCCAGGTAGCTCGGCCAATATCATCCGATCGAAGGTTGTGGAACAGCTCGGTCTACAAGACCGAATCGTGCCTGCAGTCCGAGTTCTAAATGGATTCAACATAGCATGTGAAACCACTAAGGGTGAGATAACATTACTGGTGAACACCACCGAGATCATCCAGGAAGCTAAATTTTATGTGATCTAATGAGATATGAGGTACAAAGCTTTGTTTGGGAGGCCATGGATTCACAACATAAGAGCAGTGCCCTCGACACTGCACTAGGTGCTGAAATTCCCAACACCTAGCGGCATCAAAATAGTCTATGGGGAACAACCGACCGCCAATGAAATGTTCGCGGTTGATGAAGTGATACCGGCATCCACAATCTCAACATCAAAGGATCCGAACTAGATGGTCAAAGGCAGAGCAAAATAGCAATCACTGATACCAGCCTTGGCAGAATCGGAGGAACGAGAGGTAGACGAGGATGATGATTACGGGGTCCCCAGATCTTTCATAGCCCCCGAAGACTCCGACGCTATAAAATCAACGTCTAGGAATTAGAACAAGTCGTGTTGAATGAACACTTGCCCGATCAAAAGGTATACCTGGGCACGGGGTTAAGCCCCGAGCTCAGGAAAAAAATTATTCAATTTCTTATAGCTAATGAAGATTGTTTTGCTTGGTCCCACCTTGACATGATAGGGATCCCACCAAAAATAACCACTCACAATCTAAGCCTGGACTCGAAGTTCCATTCGGTCAAGTAGAAGAGGAGACCCCAGTCCGAGGCCAAACATGCTTTCATCAAGGACGGGGTATCTAAACTCCTCAAAATAGGGTCCATTCGGGAGGTTAAATACCCATATTGGTTAGCGAACGTAGTGGTAGTCCCTAAAAAAGGAAATAAATTAAGAATGTATGTAGACTATAAAGATTTGAATAAGGCATGTCCCAAGGACTCCTTTCCTTTGCCCAACATCGATCGCATGATCGATGCCACGGCCGGCCACGAGATCCTTAGTTTTCTCGATGCCTACTCCGGGTACAACCAAATACAAATGGACCCGGATGATCAGGAAAAAACCTCTTTCATCACTAAATACGGCACATACTGCTATAAAGTAATGTCATTCGGATTAAAAAACACCAGTGCCACTTATCAACACCTAGTAAATCGGATGTTCGAGGAACAAATAGAAAAATAAATGGAAGTTTACATTGACAATATGTTGGTTAAGTCCCTGCGAGAAGAGGACCATTTAAGAAATTTGCAGGAAATCTTCAGCATATTGAAGAAGTACAATGAAGCTGAACCCGGAGAAATGTGCGTTTGGAGTTGGGTCAGGTAAATTCCTTGGATTCATGGTATCCAACTGGGGAATCGAGATCAACCTCGACAAAATCAGAGCCATCGAAGATATCACGGTTGTGGAAAACGTGAAGGCAGTGCAAAGATTAACCAGGCGCATAGCCGCCCTGGGGCGATTCATCTCGAGGTCGTCCGACAAAAGCCACCGGTTCTTCACACTATTGAAGAAGAAGAATAACTTTTCATGGACCTCGAAGTGCCAACGGGCCTTGGAGGAACTCAAGCGGTATCTATCGAGTCCACCGCTGCTTCATACGCCGAAGAAAGACGAACAACTATGCTTGTACTTGGTAGTATCAGAGATAGCGGTAAGTGTAGTTTTGGTCCAGAAAGAACAAGGTACTGCAATTTCCAATTTACTATGTTAGCAGGACCCTAGGTGAGCCGGAAACTAGGAACCTTCACCTAGAAAAGCTGGTGTTCGCTATGCTAAGTGCCTCTAGAAAGCTAAAACCATACTTCTAGTGTCCCATATGTGGCGTGACTACTTACCCGTTGAGGAATGTTATGCATAAGCCCGAGCTCTCGGGCCGGTTGGCCAAATGGGCCGTGGAAATCAGTGGGCACGATATTGAATATCGACCCTGGACCACCATTAAGTCTCAAATTTTGGCGGACTTTATGGATGACTTTACTCCGTCCCTAGTACCCGAGGTCGAAAGAGAGTTGTTAATCAACTCAGGGACCTCCTCGGGGATCTGGACCCTCTTTACGGATGGCGCCTCGAACACAAAAGGGTCTGGACTTGGCATCGTATTAAATCCACCAACAAGCAACGTAGTTAGACAATCTATTAGGGTTGTGGAAGTGACTAACAACAAGGCTGAATATAAGGCCATGATTGCAGGTCTCGAACTAGCCAAAAGCTTGGGGCGGAGGTGATCGAAGCCAAGTGCGACTCCCTCCTTGTGGTAAACCAAGTTAATGGGACATTCGAGGTCAGAGAAAAACCGATGCAAAGGTACCTGGATAAGTTGCAAGTAGCATTACATCAGTTCAAGGAATGGACTTTGCAACACGTTCCTCGGGATCAAAACAGCAAGGCCAATGCCCTTGCTAACTTAGGGTCATCGGTCGAGGACGACGAGTTCAACTCGGGGGCAGTCGTACAGCTTATGAGATCGGTAGTGGAAGAAGGCCATGCTGGATTAACTCAAGGAACCTAACTTGGAACTGGAGAAATAAATATATAGAATATTCGAAGGCCGGAAAACTGCCCTCGGATACAAAAGAATCGAGGGCCCTAAGTACAAAGGCATCCCAGTTTAGCCTTTCCGAAGACGGAACCCTGTTCAGAAGAACAGTCGATGGCCCGCTCACAATATGTCTAGGACCAGGGGACACCGAGTACGTTTTGAGGGAAATCCACGAAGGCACATGTGGAAATCATTCAGGCGCCGAATCATTGGTTCGAAAAGTGATCAGAGCCGGCTACTACTGGATCGATATGGAAAAAGTCGCAAAGGAGTTCGTACGGAGATGTGATGAATGTCAGAGACACGCTCCGATGATTTATCAGCCCGGGGAGCTACTGCATTCGGTTTTGTCACCATGGCCGTTCATGAAGTGGGGAATGGATATCGTTGGGCCTCTTCTGTGGGCACCCGGTAAGGCTCAATTAATATTGTTTATGACTGACTATTTTTCTAAGTGGGTGGAAGCCCATGCATACAAAAAGGTCAGGGAGAAAGAAGTCGTCGATTTCATTTGAGACCACATCATATGCCAGTTAGGAATGCCGGCCGAAATTGTGTGAGACAACGGGAGACAATTCATCGGCAGCAAAGTTAGCAAGTTTCTCGAATCATAAAATCAAAAGGATCCTATCAACAGCCTACCACCCTAGTGGGAACGGACAAGTAGAATCGACCAATAAAACCGTACTCTAGAACCTCAAGAAGAGTTTGACCGACGCCAAAGGAAAATGGAAGGAAATCCTGCCCGAAATCTTATGGGCATATCATACGACCTCGAACTCCAGTACCGGAGCTACGCCGTTGTCACTAGTTTACGACGTCGAAGCTCTAATACCAGTCGAAGTAGGAGAACCAAGTTTCAGGTTCCAATATACAACCAATGAATCAAACGACGAGGCTATGAACACGATCCTAGATCTATTAAACGAAAGGCATGAAGCAGCCCTTGTCCGGTTGGCCGCCCAAAAATAGCGGATCGAAAGATATTACAATCGAAGGGCCAACCTTCGACACTTCAATATCGAGGACTTAGTGTTAAGAAAAGTCATACTAAATACCCAAAACCCGAACAAAGGGAACTTGGGGCCGAACTGGGAAGGTTCTTATCAAATTATCGAGATCACCGGAAAAGGATCGTACAAGCTCGGAACAATGAACGGTGATCAACTACCGAACAATTGGAACATAGATCACTTGAAGCGATACTACTGTTAAGGTACGACCCCATTCATTTCCTTTTATTTATTTGCATTACGAACTAACAGCTGGAGGCAATCATCAAAAAACGATACAATCTTTAGGTCTGAAAGCAAGCGTTGCACTCTTTTCCCTTGAACTAGTTTTGTCCCTAATGGGTTTTCCGACAAGGTTTTTGACGAGGCAACAGTAGATGGTGCTAACTTAGAATTGAAGGCCGGTTACGAACCGGTATCGAAGATCTCAACAACAGTATTCGAGGCCTTTCTACTATCGGCCCCGAACACTAGGGGCATTACCCTTGGATAACGACTTTAGAAAGGAAAGAAACTTTATGATTGAATGGTCTCGGCTTTGATAGGATTTACTGTAAGGGCCAACCAGTCAAATGAATCGTGCTCGCATAGACTGCTCAAGCCCTGGCACAAAACTTGTACACATGTGTAACTATTATGCACAAAAATAATGTCTCTACCTTGCGGATAAATATCTTGTCCCTTAAAAAAAATTTCTTTTCTTGAAGGAATTTCCTACATACGATCCCCTAAAGATATCGAGCCCAAGGGCCGCCTTATCCGGGTTCAAACGATCACTCCCAATCAAGGAATTTCGTCCAAAAATAAACTCGGACGGCTCAGGATATCGGAGCTCGAGGACACAAGACCTATTAGGCAGCGCCCGAACCTTAAAGGCTACGGCCATCCCCATTCGGGGACTGTTATCTTGGGCAAGCGCAGATAACTCGGGGTAACAAGCCCATTGGGCAACACCCGAACTAAAAACGCTACGGCCATATTAAAACAGTTCGGAGACGTCCGAGACCCGTAACCAAAAAACAAGGCATTCAAAATTTCATAACTAGTACCCTCGGCAAACTATAATCTAAAAATTCATAAATACTTTGGGGAAAAGTTTCTGGTCATACCGAACCCCCACAATGCCTTAAATAAAATAATGTCGAAGGCAAGGCCTGTTCGAACCTCCGAACATGACCTAACTATTTTATGCTAAGGCATTTCGATCTTTGCAAACAATAAAGCAAGGGAAAACAAAATTCATAAACTTTCGAAGGAAAAAACAAGCCTTATATTATATATAAGTCTTTGCAAAGGCCAAATGGCCTTGACAAAAAATACAAAAGTACACAAGTACCAAAAAACAAAAAGCAAAAACATCGACAAAGGCGTCTAAATAGCCTAGTCTTCTCCACCCCCGGATCTATCGGAACCCTCAAAGTCTTCTTCTTTTTCTTCCTCAGGGTAGGCCTCGAGCCCTTAGTGGTTTTGATCTCGGTCGATAAATCGAAACCTTGAGCATGAATTTCCTCGAGGGCCTCTCTTTGCGACTGCCGCTTCTCATATTCAACAATGTTCTTCAAGCGGTCCTGGGCAGCCTCGACATCAGCCTTATATTGGCCATCATCTCGTCGGCGTCGGCTTTAACCACCGGGGCCGCTGACTTGGCCGTTTCAAGCTCCTTGGCCATAATTTCTCGATCAGAGACGACCGAACTTAGCCGAGAATGGAGCTCTTCGACCTTTTTGGCCTGCACCTTGGCCTTTTTCTTTGCCGCTCGAAGCTGGACCTCAGCTGAAGTCAGTTGTGCCCGAGCAACCTCTTTTTTTGAGGCCAGGCGGTCCACTCTACCTCTCTATTCGTTGGTCTCAGCCTTAATTGCATCCATCTCGGCTCGGAGCTGGTCGATCTGATCGATTTTCTATCGGACTTGCGGATTTCGACCATCAGTCACCAAATCTATTTCATCGTCACTAACCTCAAATACTTTTACCTGCTCGACCAGGTCGGCATGCTCTTTCCGAGCAACCTCCATCTCGGCCCGAACACTCTTAGCCTCTTCCTCGTGTTGCTCACTGAGAAGTTTGTACATATCTCTTCTCAATAAGCTTTTTAGCTTTGGTCTCGAGGAGACTCGGCACTTCTTGATATCGGATGAAGGTCTCGTGGTGAAGCACTGAGGCCTGCGAATACAAGAAAAAATATTAAGATCATTAAGTAACCAAAGCTGGAAAATGAAAAGGTTTGGTAACACCTTACCCGATTCAATGCTAGTTGTGCTTCGTTGAACAAGCATGGAGATTCCACCTCATTCATCTTTGCTTGGTCTTCTTCAGTTACCAAGCACCAAAGATAACTAGCTACCCCAATAGGCGTGAAAAGGACCCGGGCGTCCTCCGAAATAGAGATAATGATCGACCGCTTCCGACCAGGATCGGCACTTGGGGCAGGGAATCGATTGACCAATCTCAGGCTCGAGCTATACCCACATGTCCCCAAGGGCGGACTTCTTCTTGGTATTTCTAGATTACCCAATCCGGTGATGTCCTCCGTGATAATAGAGTCCACGCCATCAAAAAGGCTTTGGAGGGGATCGTTCGCTCCTTGGACCCCCTCATTTGAACGTTCCTTCGCCGCTTGAGCTTCACCGAACATTGAGTCCGTGAACAAAGGCGATCCTGTTATATCGATGACACCAGGTGGAGCAAAACCAGCGTCTTGAGGGTTCTAGACCCTCACTGATGCATCGACCTACTTACGTGACATGTAAGTAAAATTATACTTACGTGACATGTTCCACTTCTCAAGGAACGACATGTGCTCGGCCGGGATCAAGTTTGAGGTCCTCACTCGAACGAACGGCCTAGCCAACCTTGATCCTTATCTTCGTCGATACTCGAGAACGGGACTTTACTAGCCCAACGGGCGAGCTTGATCAATCCCCCCGTTAGAGTCGGGGACTGTATAAACGCATGAGGTGGTCGATAGTAAAGGGGCACCCTTCGATCTTTCTCACAAAGACACTGAGGAGGATTACGATCCTCCAAAAAGAAGGGTGAATTTGACTGAGGGTTACGTCGTATCTTTTGCAAAAGTCGATGATAACCGGGTCCAAGGGGCGACGTGAAGGGATAACCGGGTCCAAGGGCCCCAACCGGGTAGTGATGGCTTTGTCAGGTTCGGGAACCACCACATGTTTGTCAACCCAGTTACAATCCTTTTTAACTTCGCAGAGAATATCCTTGGTGATCGAGCAGATATACCTCGAGACCGCCTCACATCGACCTGGTACGGAAGAAGGCTTTTCAACCTTAAAATCAGCATTGACCGGGCACCCCTCGGGGATGAACATTTCCAGAGGAGGTTCTGGTGCCAGTTCCTCGACAGCAGTACGTGAAGTAGTCTCTTCGGTAGCCGCCCACGAGGTAGAAGGAGTTTCTTTTAAGGGAACAGTTTTGGAAGTTTTTGCCATTTCTTTATGGAGAGGAAATAGGGAAAAAGAGGAAGTTAAAAGAGTATACTCGATAGTTTGGGATAAAGAGGAATGAGAGTCCTTATAAAAGATCTCAAGGTTATCAGAATATAAGTGCTTGGAAGTATCGAAATTTCTTAGGTATGAGGATAGAAGGTTTGGATGTAAAGCTTGAATGAACAAACGAGGGGGTATTTATCGTTTTCCAGTGACGGTTCACATATGGGAGTGGCCGACCAGCAACTGACAAGCATTTTAATGCCATTAAGACTTGAATGATGAGATGTTTCATCTGTTTTGTCATTTCTGTCACGGGGTATCGAAGTCAGGATTGGAAGCTCATGTCGTTTCTCGTCGTCTACTCTCCGAAAAACGAGGGGACTATCCGTATATGTTCGAAATCGAGCTCGCGTACGACATGGTAGGTTATGCTCGGAACATGGCAACCAAGGACTGAAGATCGACCCCGAGTCCCACCGAGTTAGAACCCGGGGTCGGAACGTCTGCCTTCTAGAACATTGAGTCTGTGACCCCGAAATCGACCTTAGACTCGATCGAGCTCGAAGTAACATTGTTAGAATAACCAACAGGACCGAAATATTTGTGACAAGTCAGATATTACGGCGGAATTCTCGGTGCATATCAGTAAGAAACTGGCAATCAGCAAATTAAGGAATTTTTACCTTGTATAGAATTGTACCTAAAGCACGACTCCTCTACTATATGGGGGGGGGGGTCTGATAATTTATTAGACACATTGTAACACGCATCCCAAAGCAATACATTATTATTATTATTTCTCTTTAAACTTTTGTTCTTTAAGTTATTGTTCTTCTGTATCCTGACACCGATCGAAGCGTATCTGGATCGAGGGTGGCTAAGCTTCCAAGGCAGAAACTGTTCAATTCGTGTGGTTTGCATTTACTTTATCATTATTTATTTCAATTGAAATATGATTTATCATTTTGTGTCAAGTTAATCCACGTATCCGCAACACCACTTACGAATTTAATTGTTATCCGATTTTGAGGGTAAATATAGATATTACTATTTGTGCAACCAGGGAACAACTATCAACTAGTTTTAAAAATGTTCTTCCTGCATTGGTCTTTTTACTCCTCACTCTCCACCATAACAAAATATTTCCACTATATTTTAGGAGTAGTCAAAGGAAGTAGAGCGGGTCCGAGCAGGAAGAAATTTTCTATGTCATGCCTTGGCAGACGAATATGAGAGAAGCATGTTATGAATTCAGTGAATTATTAATTATTATTTATTTATTTATTTATAACCATAAATAACGCTAATCTTTTTATTTATTTGTAATATAGCTCAAAGACTACCTTCTTGATTCAATATTATAATCATCAGTTAGCAGGTTCAAGCCAATATTCATTATTCAAAATTAGTATTAGTTGAAAAAGAACACAAATGCACTCAAAATATTTAGCATAATACGTATATTCTTATCCTCAAATTCAAAAAGGAAATGTAACTTGGGACAAGAAATACTATTGTGTTATTTTTATTCTCATTCTATAATTTCTACTCAATTTGTTCTAATCTAAAGTATTAAGGAGTTTTGAGTAAGAATATCAAAATAATACTCAGTGATAGTTCAAATATTGATTGTCAAAAATTTAAGGAAATAAAGGGTGTGTTTAGTAAGAAGGAAATTTTTTCATGTTTGGCTGGGTTAAATATTTGAAAAATATTTTCCTCATTAATTCATTTTTCTCCAATTAGAGGAAAATATTTTCCCTATCTGTCACGACCCGGAATCCCAACCTCGGTGTCGTGACGGCGTCTAACATCCACTTGCTAGGCAAGCCGACGTGAGATAGTTAAATAGCCAAATTTTAACAGTTTAAACAAGGTGATGATAAATAGTGAGAGATAGGAACTCAATCTAATGCAATACCAGCACAAATCCTGTAATAACATCTACTCCCAAGGATTCGGAGTCACGAATACACGAGCTACTAGAAGTTTTACAAATAGAGTCTGAAAGAAATATAACTGTTTTGAATGAAATGAACAATAAAAGAGGCAAGAGGAAGGGGACTCCAAGGTCTACGGATGCCAGCAGAACTACCTTTAGTCTCCGTATGCAATGATCCAAGCTGACGCACCTCACCCATTGCTGGGACCAATACCAAAATCTGTACAAGAAGTGCAGAAGTGTAGTATGAGTACAACCGACCCAATGTACTCCGTAAATGTCAAGCCTAACCTCGACGAGGTAGTGACGAGGCTATGATAGGACACTCACGTAATTAAACCTGTACAAATATGTATATACGCACAACAACAACAAAACAAAGATTGAACAATGTACAATTGGCAGGGGACATGGGCAAGAGGAAAAAGATATGATAACTACGACAGGTATAACATCACAAGATAGTCAAATAACTCATCAACCAATGAAGACAGATAAACATAATGTATAAGGATGGCACGGTATCACCTTTCGTGCTTTTACTCTCGATTTGCCCATGTAACAATGAATAATTGATATGGATGACACGGCATCACCCTTCGTGCCTTTACTCTCAATCTCACCATGTAACAATGAAAAAATGATATAGATGGCACGACATCACCCTACGTGCGTTAATTCTCTTTCTCACTATGTATTAAACAATAAACAAGATAATGCAATGGTACAACATCACCCTTCGTGCTTTAACACTCTCCCTTACCATGTAGTAAAGATAATGTAAATTCAAGAGATAAATAGCACAGATAATGTGCCTCACGTCAAATATGATGACAAGATACCAAACCTCAACATCCAAATTACTCCACCATTACTAATTAAGCAATAATCATGGGAGAAATAATCAAATAAGTAATAATCTAACCTAAGCATGGATATTATAATTAAAAGGCAACAAATTACAAGGAAACAAGTTCCACCCGCATGCTTTATCCCGACAACAACGCATAAATGCTCGTCACCTCACATATACGTTGTATCTACACGTTAATTTACGTAGCAAATAGGCAAACAAGTCCTAATCCCTAGAGTCATAGTTAACCACGACACTTATCTCGCTCCACAAGCAAATCAAAGCTCAATCGGGGCCTTTCCTCTAAAACCCACCTTCAAACCATTCAAATCTAACCAAATATTTTTAACAATTCAAAATAAGCTTTAGAAACTACCCATGAGTGAAAAAGGTTCAATCTTTAATGATTTCGGAAAAAGTCAACAAAATTCAAGCCCGGGCCCCCTTGGTCAAAACCAGAGATTCAGACCATAACCCGATTACCCATTCACCCCCGAACTCGATTATGTAATTAGTTTTAAACCTCGATTTGAGGTCTAAATCTCAAATTTACAAAAATCCCTAAGTCTGCCCAAATCCCTAATTTCTACCATGAAAATCCTATATTTAATGTTGAAAACCTATGAAATATAATGGGTAATTGAAAAGAAATAGATTGAAGCTGCTTACCAAAGAATTTAGGAAGAAAATCTCTTTGGAAAATCGCCTCTAGGGTGTTTAGGGTTGAGAGTTTGAAAGAAATGAGCTAAATCTTGTTTTTCTCTTCTTTTGTCCAGACGCAGATGTCGCAATTGCGACCTGGGATTCGTAATTGCGAATCCCACAAATGCGAAAAAGTCCTCGCAAATGCGAAGAATTCGCACCTCATCTACCAGCGCAATTGCGATGGCATTGTTCGCAAATGCGAAGTTGGACTTTTCGCAATTGCGACCATTTTGATCGCAAATGCGAACCAGTTCCCTCCCAGCACTTCATCGCAAATGCGAAATATTTGTTCGCAAATGCGAACCTGGTACTATTGTAATTGCTACACAAATCTCGCAAATGCGATAACTATACCTGTGCAAAAAAAAAACCCAGCAATCTCCTAACTTTATCAACCACTCCGCCACGGATCCGAAACTCACCCGAGCCCTCGGGCTCCAAACCAAACATGCAATCAAGTGTAATGATATTATACGAACTCGATCGCGCGATCAAAATACTAAAATTTACCTAGAACTATGAATCGGACACCAAAACAAATAAAATTTTCAAAGAAACTTAAGAACTTTCAATTTTTCAACCGGACGTCCGAATCACGTCAAATCAACTCCGTATTGCACTAAATTTTTCAGACAAGTCATAAATACTAAAATGAACCTATACCAAGTTCTGAAACCGAAATCCGAACCTGGTAGCAACAAAATCAATCTACGGTCAAACTTAAGAATTTTTTAAAGCTTTAGATTCTCTAGTTTTCAACAAATTGCGTTAGTTCAAGTTAGGGAATTTCGAATTCGATTTCGGGCGTATACCTAAGTTCCAAATCATGATACGGACCGACCGGGATCATAAAAATACTAATCCGGGTTCGTTTTGCTCAAGACATTGACCGAGGTCAATTCAAATGAGTTTTAAGGCACGATTTTACATTTTCATCAATTTTCTCATAAAAACCTTCCGGAAAAAGGACACGGATTGCCCACGCAAATTGAGAAAGGTTAAGTGGAGCTATTCGATGTCTAAAATGAAAGGTAAAACTATAAATGACCTATAGGGTCATCACACTATCAAAAGAAGGGAAAATATTCTCCAAAACTCTTTTCAACATTCTTCACCATATTCCCCATCCCCACTAACCCCCACCCACACCATCCATCCCAACCCCAAACCATCCCTATCCCACTCACCCCCAAC
>MCJB01031771.1:165129-185105 GCA_002018475.1 Nicotiana obtusifolia
AGGAGGAGGGGGAGGGAGGAATACAGGAAACATGAGGATTTTGGGGAAGGTGGGTTGATGAGAGTGGCATAAAAAATTATTTTCCTAAAAATATATTATACTCTCCAACCAAATGCTAGAAAATATTTTTCGGAAAAAATTTTCGAATCACCAAAAAAACAAGGGCAAATAAGTGATAAACTACTCATTTTTCATGAAAATATTTTTCATGGAAAATATTTTCCTTCATACCGAACACACCCAAAATCTATATATCTAAGTTAGGTAAAATGGTATAATTAATAATTTCATAAATAAATCATAATAATTTTTTTTGAGAAATTATAATACATGTATATACGTATAACAACGACAAAACAAAGATTCAACAATGCACCATTGGGAGGGGACATGCGAAAGGGAAAAAGATATGATAACTATGACAGGTGTAACATCACAAAATAGTCAAATAACTCATCAACCAATGAAGACAGATAAACTTATTGATAAGGATGGCACGGCATAACCCTTCATGCTTTTACTCTCATCCTCACTAAGAAATGATGACATAAGTAATATGAATTGGCACGGCATCACTTTTCGTGCTTTTACTCTCGATTTGCCCATGTAACAATGAATAATTGATACAGATGGCACAATATCACCCTTCGTGCCTTTACTCTCAATCTCACCATGTAACAATGAATAAATGATATAGATGGCACAGCATCACCCTTCGTAGTTTAATTCTCTTTCTCACTATGTATTAAATAATAAAAAAGATAATGCAATGGCACGACATCATCTTTCGTGCTTTAACACTCTCCCTTACCATATAGTAAAGATAATGTAAATTCAAGAAATAAATAGCGCAGAGAATGTGCCTCACGTCAAATATGACGCCAAGATACCAAACCTCAACATTTAAAATACTCCACCATTACTGATTAAGCAATAATTATGGGAGCAATAATCAAATAAATAATAATCTAACCTAAGCATGTATATCATAATTAAAAGGCGACAAATCACAAGGAAACAAGTTCCACCCGCATGCTTTATCCCAACAACAACGCATAAATGCTCGTCATCTCACATATACATTGTACCCGCACGTTAATTTATTTAGCGGATAGGCAAACAAGTTCTAATCCCTCAAGTCAAGATTAACCACGACACTTACCTCGCTCCGCAAGCAAATTAAAGCTCAATCGGGGCCTTTTCTCTAAAACCCGCCTTTAAGTCAATCGAATCTAACCAAATATCGTTCAAACAATTCAAAATAAGCTTTAGAAACTACCCATGAGTGAAAATTGTTCAATCTTTACTGATTTCGGAAAAAGTCAACAAAAGTCAGCCTAGGCCCGCTTGGTCAAAACCCGAGATTCGGACCATAACCTGATTACCTATTCACCCCGAGCCCGATTATGTAATTAGTTTCGAAATCCGACCTCGATTTGAGGTCTAAATCTCAAATTTACAAAAATCCTTAAGTCTACCCAAATTCCTAATTTCTACTATGAAAATTCTATATTTAATGTTAAAAACCTATGAGATGTAATGGGTAATTGAAAAGAAATAGATTGAAGCTGCTTACCAAAGAATTTAGGAAGAAAACCTCTTGGGGAAATCGCCTCTAGGGTGTTTGGGGTTGAGAGTTTGAAAGAAATGAGCTAAATCTCGGTTTTCCCTTCTTTTGTCCAGGCGCGGTGTCGCAATTGCGACCTAGGGTTCGCAATTGCGAATCCCACAAATGCGAAAAAATCCTCGCAAATGCGAAGAATTCACACCTCAGCTGCCATCGCAATTTGCGATGGTTTTGTTCGCAAATGCAAAGTTGGACTTTCCGCATTGCGACCATTTTGATCGTGACATAAAAAATTATTTTCCTAAAAATATGTTATACTCTCTAACCAAACACAAGAAAATATTTTTAGGAAAAAAGTTTTCGATTCACCAAACAAACAAGGGCAAATAAGTGATAAAATCACTCATTTTCTACAAAAAACATTTTCCTTCATACCGAGCACTCGCAAATCTCTATATCTAAGTTAGGTTAAATGGTATAATTAATAATTTCATAAAATAAAACGTAATAAATGTTTTAAGAAATTATAATAAAAGCTGTTAATCTCTTGGTGCCAACCAAATGGGACCATAACTGCCAAAAAAGAAAAAAAGTAAGAATGAGAAAACAAAAAGCTGGTGATTAGAGAAAGGGAAACTTGTACGTTTAGTTCTTAAAATATCGACATCTTCTATTTTGATCCTTGTAACAATTGGTTAAACACATTAAACATTCAATTAACTGAAATTTGACTTTTTGTTTTACTTATGAATCTTTACAAGTTTAATGAAGTATTAATTATTAAATGATTTAATTAGCCATGTGTTACTTAAATTTGTTTATTACTTTATTATGAGAATATAATATATTTTCTAGTTAAAGGGATGAAAAACACACATTTGAATTAATTTATAGTTGAATAAGCTTAGTGAAAATCATACGAATAAAAGATTATCAATAATAGAGGGATGAAAAATGCAATTAATGTAAGGGGACCGAAAAGAAAAACAAAAGAACATGTAAGGGGTATTAGATAAATATATAGAATTAAGAAGCGGCAGTGAGAGAACCCTAGTTCTCATCGTTGTTGAGTATAAATACTCCATTTCCCCTTTAGAATCAACCCCTCCTCATCACTTTGCCTGCGATTTTCTTCTGCTGCGCCGCAAGGGACCTATCGGAGCTTAATTTCTCTTTCTCAAAGGTTAGATCTATCCATCTTCTATATGTTTTCTTATCCATTACTGTTATTTGTAATCACTTTTTTGTGTTGATCTGTTTTTATTCTGTCAGTAGATCTGTAATTCAGTTGTTATACATATTGAAATGGCATAAAAAAAGGCATATATTTTTGTTATAAACTGAATTTACGTTTACGTATTAATGAAAATTTTGTTATCGTTTTTTCTTCTGATTCGTGAAATGAAGTATATAAAGCTCTGAAATATAGCTTTTGTGCTTGTGAAATTTTGATGATTGAGTTGATATAGTTTGATTTGTGTCGATTATCTGTGCATGAGCTCGAGTATATATAGCCAGTAATGCGTGTCAATGAATATATATCTTGAATTTCTAGAAAGATACTCAAAAAGGTGAGTATAGATCGGTGTATGTTTGTAATAAATTATGTAGATCTATAGGTAATCTATTCGTAATACTCCTTCGATTTGTGGCATTCATTAGGCCTAATATATTTTACGCAATTATGTTTTTCAACAATTTTTATGTAGTTTTAGGAATCAAAAAATACTATACAGATTTTATTCCTTATGTTGCTTTCTCTATCTAAGTTTTTAACAATTGCTTTAATATTCTCTTCTACTATCACTAACATAACATAATATGAGTTAAATTTACAACTTAAGCTACTTTGTAAACACCATCACATATAAATGAGAGAGGGAGTAGTATATTTATGTAGGTATAATATACTTCTGAATTAGTTGGATGTATTGATGAGTCATTTGGTTAAGCAAGTCTGTTTTAATTGGTTCTAATTGCTGAATGTGTTGAATTTTGCATATGATTTACTTGTTTTTTGAAATATGTTTTATTTAATTTGCTTCTGAATTCTGATTCTATTTGTATCAATTGCAGTCTCTTAGTCACTCAATATGGGTAAAGAGAAGGTTCACATCAACATTGTGGTCATTGGCCATGTCGACTCTGGAAAGTCGACCACCACTGGTCACTTGATCTACAAGCTTGGTGGTATTGACAAGCGTGTTATTGAGAGGTTCGAGAAAGAAGCTGCTGAGATGAACAAGAGGTCATTCAAGTATGCCTGGGTGCTTGACAAGCTTAAGGCTGAACGTGAGCGTGGTATCACCATTGATATTGCCTTGTGGAAGTTTGAGACCACCAAGTACTACTGCACTGTGATTGATGCCCCCGGACACAGGGACTTTATCAAGAACATGATCACCGGTACTTCCCAGGCTGATTGTGCTGTTCTTATTATTGACTCCACCACTGGTGGTTTTGAAGCTGGTATTTCCAAGGATGGTCAGACCCGTGAGCACGCATTGCTTGCTTTCACCCTTGGTGTCAAGCAAATGATTTGCTGCTGCAACAAGGTTCGCTTTTATGAATAGCTTACAATTAATTATTATTTTAAATATTTCAAGCCATGCTAATTCTGTTATTTTTTGGCAGATGGATGCTACCACCCCCAAGTACTCCAAGGCTAGATATGATGAAATCGTGAAGGAAGTTTCTTCCTACCTCAAGAAGGTCGGTTACAACCCTGACAAGATCCCCTTTGTCCCCATCTCTGGTTTCGAGGGAGACAATATGATTGAGAGGTCTACCAACCTTGACTGGTACAAAGGCCCAACCCTCCTTGAGGCTCTTGACCAGATTAATGAGCCCAAGAGGCCCTCAGACAAACCCCTCCGTCTTCCACTTCAGGATGTTTACAAGATTGGTGGTATTGGAACCGTCCCTGTTGGTCGTGTGGAGACTGGTGTGCTCAAGCCTGGTATGGTTGTGACCTTTGGCCCTACTGGTCTGACAACTGAAGTAAAGTCTGTTGAGATGCACCACGAAGCTCTCCAGGAGGCACTCCCTGGTGCCAATGTTGGGTTCAACGTTAAGAATGTTGCTGTTAAGGATCTCAAGCGTGGTTTTGTTGCCTCAAACTCCAAGGATGACCCAGCCAAGGGGGCTTCCAGTTTCACCTCCCAGGTCATCATCATGAACCATCCTGGTCAGATTGGAAATGGATATGCACCAGTTCTCGACTGCCACACTTCCCACATTGCTGTCAAGTTTGCTGAGATCTTGACCAAGATTGACAGGCGTTCTGGTAAGGAACTTGAGAAGGAGCCTAAGTTCTTGAAGAATGGTGATGCTGGTATGGTTAAGATGATTCCGACCAAGCCTATGGTTGTTGAGACCTTCTCTGAGTACCCACCATTGGGTCGATTTGCTGTGAGGGACATGCGACAAACTGTTGCTGTTGGTGTCATCAAGAATGTCGACAAGAAGGACCCAACCGGTGCCAAGGTCACCAAGGCTGCCCAGAAGAAAAAGTGAACAGTGCGGTGTAATGCTGGTGTTTCCAGTGTTATCTATTATCGTCAAGTGTGTTATGTAGACTCTGTTTTATTTAGTTCTGCTATATTTTTGTCTTTGGTTTTAGGTTCTAGTTCTCTGCCATGTATGTCAGGTAGCCATTCTCAGAACTGGGTACTTGACAGGCGGTGGCCAATAGGACTTTGAGCCTGCCTTCATTTTGTTGAGGGGGTTGCTTGGTTTTCCATGGCAGCTCAGGATTTTGCTATTTATGTTACCTAAAGTACTTAAAAAAAAAATATATTTCACGCAAAATTCCTTCTCCTGTTGTCCTTCTTTCATATAACTAGATTTGCAAATTTTCTTCAATAAAATCCATCATTGTTAAAAGTGGAAATTCTCTTGCACGTCTCAAAACATTTTTTATTGACTCAACAATATTTGTTGTTAGTATATCATATCGTCGTCTTGGACAATGTGAACGAGCCCATCTTGCTAGTGGTTCCTCCATTAAGTAGTCGAATGTTTTCTTATCAACAACAGCTATTTGGGTCATAAAGTCATCAAATTCTGAATGATTGTATACTCTTGCAGCACTTTGAAACAGGTGTATTACAGTGTTTCTTACTCTTCTTTGCTTTAGATTCTTCTCTAAATGATATATGCAAATACCATGGTAGCACTTAGGGAAAACTTCTGCAATTCCATTTGCAATTTCCTTGTGTTGATCTGATAAGAACATTAAATCTTTATGAATTCCAATTGCTTTTCTTAATTCTCTGAAGTACGATTCATACGGCTCATTATTCTTTGAATCCGCTACCCCAAATGCTATAGGGAAAATTTGATTACTTGCATCCTTTGTAATTGCCACTAATAGAACACCTCTGTATTTATTTCCTAGAAATGTTCCAATAACAGCAATAAGTGGTCGACAATACTTCCACCCAGAAATTGACAGCCATACATAAAAAACATGTAAACAAACCCGTTACATTGAAAAGTATTCCCCAAACAAGGGAGGATCAAAGTCAACACATATGGCACCTCCAGGGGCAACCCAGGTAAAAGCTCCATTGGTTTTGCTCTGAGGAATGAGGAGGGAGATGTAATACATGCCTACAGTAAGGAGATCAAAGAAAGCACAAACACTGAAGCTGAAGCACAGGCAATGGTGGAAGCCTTGAGATTCTGTATCCATAATGATCATTTTCTAATTGACCTTCACACTTACTCTATGATGCTAATGAAGAGCATAAAGGGAGAATGAAGAGTACCTTGGTCCATCCAGGAAACTGTTGCAGAAATCAAGGAATTGATGAGAAGATGCAATGCAACAATTGAACACTCATTCAGGGAAGGGAACAAATTGGCAAACCATATTGCAAACTATGCCCTGGATTTTGGTCCTATTGATTGCTAGTGCTTTGATGAACTAGACACACAAAGTAGAAGGTTGGTTAATAGTGATAAAAGTCAATGCCCTTATCTGAGAATAAAGGTGGTAGGAAACAGAGGGAATTAAACCAACTAGGAAGAAAGGAGATAAGTGGTAAAATGAAGTATTCTACAGAGAAGGCTGCAGGATCTTTAATACATACCTCAGGAAGTCCACAATGGATCTTTACTGTAAACTTGAGATCAAACAATAACCTCAACAATATCCTAACATTTTTGTTAATGTTACAGGTATAATGGAGGGCAAAGCAAAACATCAGCAAGAAGCCTAGAAAAGATCATAAGGATGCAGGAAATTTTGAAGATCTGAGCTGTCATCAACAGAAAATCAACATCAGCACATTGAGTTCAATCAACAGACATCCACATGAAATACAAATCATTGAATGGATCCAATCTACTGTTAAAAAAGCAATGGGGAGATACTCTTTCCATTCCTCTTTTAACTAGTACACTGGATCCCAATCACCCTAAGCACAGTCAGCAAATGCACAGACACAAACAACAAATGGATCATAGTAACAACAGCATCTTCCCTAAAATTCTGCTGCAGCTCACAACCATAGCAGCAACAGAAGAAATTCACACACAGACACAATATCATTCCTGGGAGCAGTTCACTACCAGTACTCAACTCTGGCTCTGCATTGCCACAACAGGAATACAGCAGCAGAAAAGAATCCTCCAAATACACATCAATCATTCAAAATAGCATCCACAGCTCATCTTTCTACCCACTCAAATACTTCCTTGGGGCCGGACTATTGCTAAAGAAGCAAACCCACTACTACACTGGCTTTTAGGCTGGACCCTCAAGATACACTCTTCAACAGCAACACAGCAGCATCAGAAACAAAGATACAAAAGCTACACAGAGCAGCATCAACAACACAGGGCTATATCCATCATGATACACTCCTGGAATCAGTATACCATAGCAGAAGCTATGTACAACATCTCCATTACTGCTATGGCATTTTGTTTGAACACCAACCAAGTCAGCAACAAATACCTACATCAGCAGCAGCAAGATACTACTGAACTCAACAACTACCACAACACAGTAGATAACTCGATATAGTCCAGGTATATTGCTGCAATTGCAAGGTGTGGTATTAGCACTAATGGTGCTCAATCTCTTGCAATTACAGCAATCACCATGGATCCTTCCTGTTACAATCCACCAATGGAACTTAAACAACATACAAAGACATAGAAATAGCAAGGTGAACTTTCTGAGCCAACAACAAGTATATGCCACAGAAGCACATCCACATAAGCAACATGCAGAATCTAATATAGAAGAGCACAGAACCATAAAGCAGCAGAATAGCAGCAACACAAGCACTATTTCCTACACTGAACTCAGCATCCCACTCATCACTGTAAAATGCTTGAAATGGTCCAGATTATTAGTGCAGTTGCAAGGTGTGGTATTAGCACCTTTGGTGCTCAATCTCTTGCAACTACAGGAATCATCATGGACACCCCTAGCCATATTGCAACACTGGATACTAGACCTCACTCAGCAGCATAGCAGCAACATACTAAGCCAACATACATCACATGACACAGAAGCAACAACAAACCATCATCAGAAGATGCAGTCACACAGGGCCAACAGAAAAGCAGCCAACTTAAAGGTTGAAACAAGTGCAGATAGCAGCTCCCAAAGGAACTCCAAACCAAGCAGACTACCCAAAAGAAGACACAAGCCACACACATACACTCTACAGCAGCAGCCTCAGCACATAGTTAACAGAAGTACTCCACATTTTGCTCATCCATCAACAAAAATAATATTTTTCTCCAATTCAAACAACCACCTTCAATTTGGCTTTTCTTTTCAAGGACAAAGCAAAATTGAAGATAGTTTGTACTCTTTTGCTATTCTTTTGAGATTTTTAGAAATCATTTTAGCTACCAGATGTACATACAAGGGATCATACCCCTAAATCACAAGAATAGAAGCAAGGATACATGTACTTTTTTTTGTATAGCTGACCTAGATCAATTACACTCTATTTTTGTAAAAGCGATTGTCTATCACTATAAAATAGACAATCGCCACATCACCGTAGATCTAACACCTTATCACATTTTAGGCATACTTAATTATCACTTTAGGATAACTAAGTATACATCTACTCTTTTGCTGGAGGTAAGGTTTATGTCCCCCTCCTTTTTTGTACTTTGCTTCTATTAATAACATTTTATATTTACCAAAAAAAAAAAATGTCATGAATGACGCAATATCATACAGCATGAAAAAAAATGTATCTCTATGCCTGTATGTCAAGTGTGTATGCCTTAAAGTTTGAACACCATTGGCGGAATTCCTAGCTACGCCAGGGGATTCCGCTCCTACCGCTAAAGCATTGTTTCGGCCCCTGCAGTTTGAGGTCCTTTTTTGAACAGTTCCTAACATGTGCTTTTCTGGCTCTTCACTCCAACAACATGCTTGATTGCAGATCTTGTGCTACATAAATTGCTTCTGGTTCTAAATTTTCAGCTTTGGATGGTACACCTCCCTCTGATCCTCAGACCTATAGGAGGAGTACTATTAGTGCTCTCCAATATATCACTCTCACTCGACCGGACCTCCGCTATGCTGTTAATCATGCCTGCTAGTTTATGGCCAATCCCATCACCGTTCACTGAAGACGCACACTTCCTAGTCGGCAAAGAAACGACAATAAAACAAAAACCAAACAAAGAAACCAAAAATCCAATAACTCATCAAAAGTCTAAGTAGTAATCACATACCACAACAATTTATAGACTAATTTGAGAGAATTATCTCTAATTGTACTTACAATTTTTTTTTGAAGAAACCGACTAAAAATCAGGTTGAGGTCCTTGCTTTACTTTGTCGGATTAATTTCACAAAGAGTAAAGAAACACATATATTGCTAGAATTAGCACATGTGCACATGTATGGATATGGAGGTCTAAACATCGTTCTTGCCTATATTTGGTAGTTTGGGGAAGAGTCGTTTGGTTTTGTTTTCATGCTTCCTTTGGTCTCAAAATTTAGAAAAGGAATCGGAACATAGCTAACTTATGTGAGGGGTACATCCCTTAAAATAAGTGTGTTGTTTTGATTCTCCGTGGCAGAACGAAGAGGGAAGGAACATTATCGTGGGGGAAAAAATCTAAACGATGCAACTCTTGGGAAGATGATGTTTGAGGAAGTTTTCCCCGAGCAGGCGTCTGTTCACTGATCAGACAGAGGGGACTATTGAGACAATTATGTAGTTTTTGTTATTAATTTTTAAATTAGACAAAGGTAATTTCGTAATTTGGCTTTTACCTTAAGAGTTTTCTGCTTTTAATATATTGTGGAGTAGATATAGATATAGATATAAATTAGATATCATATGATTTATGTATATTAGACCTATTAATAATGGTTTATGTATTTTAGTCCTATTAATAATGACTTATGTAGGTGAAATCTTAATCGATCTTATATTTGTAAATACTAAGTTGCTATGACGTGTAAATAAGTAAAGATTTAATCGTTAAATTTTTATTAATGTTTGAAAAAGAATTAAATGAGAATTTCATAGATCACGTGGGATTTGCTCGAACTCAAAATTCACATTCCACCGCTTGTAATTTGACAAATATTGTAAAAAGAATTCTAAAAGTGAAGTTCACTGCATTCTATTCTTTTTTAAATTTGGATTAGTCCAGCGCTACTTAATAAGCGTATCAGGTAAAAAAAGAGAGGTTAGTTTCGTTATGGTCAATCTCTTTATCTATGTTAGGATTAACACAATATAAATATTAGAAAAATATTGACATAAGATGTATTGTAGTTATGTTATGTAGATCCAACAACAAATTATATAAGGTAAACATTTAATGATCTTTAAAGTCCTAAATAATAGGAAAAGATTTAATAGTCATAAGTTTAGCTAACTTCAAATTCCTAAATATTAGAAAATTAATTAAATGACTATTTTGTTCAGTGTGAACTCTATTTTAAAAGGGTAAAAAAAAGAACGATATTTCGCTAAGGATTTTCGTACTTTTAATATAGTATATAAATATATAAATATATAAATATAAGTAAGTATAAAGTATGATTTATCACATGTATATGTATATGGATTATTGTTCAACGATATATTTGTCTTTATAAATATTTTAATGTATTATAATTTTCATATTCTTATTGCATATTTTATCCCGAACAAAATGACACATAACTTATTATATAAGCCATGCGACACTAATATGCAAATTTTAATATATTAAACTAAAATTTGCAATATTAATCAAAATTTTATACGAAAAATCAAACAGTTATTTCCTATAAGGATAATACGTTAATACAAATAATTTAGTGTAAATTCTATGCTGAGATTATTCATTTTGTCATAACGTATGGTATAATATCGTTTATGCGGGCAATCACATATCGAAAAATCGTATATACACTCCATACACATGCACAAACTATGATAATTTACCCTTGTTATAGAATAAATTAAGCTCCCGTTTGGATATAATTTTTTTTAATTTTTTTATTGAAAATATTATTTTTTTTCATGAAATTTGATCAGTTTTTAAGCTTTAGACGAAAATATTTTCTTCCACCCACAAACTTTAACTTTTTTTCCAAATAAAATACATGTCCAAACACAATCTCAACTTTAAAAAACTATTCTTCTAACACAACTTTTAAAACTTTTCTTTTTGCCATATTTCAACCAAATCTACAACATCCAAACGCTAGCTAAGAATGAAGGCGTATAAGCTAACTGTTTTTAAGTAATGAAGTTTATGTAAAATGATACTTATTATGCATGTAGGTAAATATTTTCCATCACATTGTTTTGGTTTGGGAAATCTTTTTATCATCTCCTACTCCTAAATGAAAGTACGACTCGCATAAAAGCGCACTTTAGCAAGGGCCTTCAGCTGTCAAAACTACCTGGCGCAACTTAGCAATCCGAGTCTTTCGTTGCGCCATAGGGCGGTGGCTGTTCTATAAATACCCTTATATGCACTCCTTCTCGACTTTGTTTCACAAAGCCTCCATCTCAAGTCGAGAGGAGAGGAGAGAAGAGCGTAAGCAAATTCAGATCTCTACTAATCAAGTGAAATTGACTCAAGAATAAACTCCTAATATAGAAACATACACATCGATAAATCAAAAAACCAGTTTTAGATTGTCAAAAAACAAATTTCCAAACGTTTAATTTGTTCTTCTTAACTGCTGTAAAGTTGAAACCTAGATTCCGCCACCATGGATTTGCGCTTCCCCTTCTCGCCGGCGGAGGTTGCCAAAGTCCGTGTGGTCCAGTTCGGCATAGTCAGCCCCGACGAAATTGTAATTTTTCCGCAACTTGATTCAATTCTTTGAATTATCTTGGGTTTCTTTTGAGCGAAATTGATTTAGGTTTTTCTTTTTTTCTTAACGTAATTGCAGAGACAAATGTCAGTGGTGCACATTGAGCATGGGGAGACTACGGAGAGAGGGAAACCAAAGCCTGGAGGTTTGAGCGATCCTCGACTTGGGACAATCGATCGAAAGATGAAGTGCGAGACGTGTATGGCGAACATGGCAGAGTGTCCAGGGCATTTTGGTCACCTTGAGCTAGCAAAGCCTATGTTTCATATCGGATTTATGAAACCTGTACTTAGTATCCTTCGTTGCGTCTGCTTCAACTGCTCGAAAATTCTGGCAGATGAGGTACTTTGAATGGACTCGAATTGTTATTTCGAGTGCGAAAAATCATGGAAATTTAGGTTGAAAGTTTGCATTCGATGAAATTGTGGTGTGTAGCTAAATACTAAAGTTAGTATTTAGGCGAAGGAGGATGCTATTGACTTGAATTACTGAGCCTATGTATATCACGACTTGGGTGATTTTTAAAGTTTTTAAATATGACTAAGTTATAAGTGGATAAGCCATTAAATTTGGAGAGTATTGAGGTTTGCCAATGGTTTCTCCCTCTGTTTGAAAAATGACAAGCAGAGATTTAAAAAGTAGCTGAATAAGTTTCAAAAGTAGTATTTGCAACTACATCAACATGACCCTTTTTAGGTGGGTAGCTTCTATGTATTAGTTGAAATGGATTTGGTACTTTAGTGACTGGTTTATTTCTTGTGAAGAATGCAGATGTTGCCCAGCAATATTTTTGGTTAAATGGGAGAGACAGAATTTTTCCAATCTAAAGAGTAGTCAAACTCATTTCCTTTGATGTTTCTTATTGAACAGTGAAAATCGGAGTATAATTCATTTATAGAAGTTATCTTTAAAACTATGACAGCTCTACTTCTTTTACAATCTTACTGATGAATGAAGAGAAAAAAATTGGTGTTATCTTGATGTCTCATCAGGAAGGAAGTGGTCTGCGTCCATTATCTAGAAAGGTTGTTTCTTGATGCTCAATGTAGCTCTGGGATGGATTATTGAATCTGTGCGTTTTCCGATTTTGTGCAGGACGATCCTAAATTCAAGCAAGCCATGAGAATAAGGAATCCTAAAAACAGGCTGAAAAAGATGTTGGATGCTTGCAAAAATAAAACAAAGTGTGAAGGAGGGGATGAAATAGATGTTCGAGGCGAAGAGCCTGAAGCACCTGTCAAGAAGAGTAGAGGTGGCTGTGGTGCACAGCAGCCGAAAATTTCAATAGATGGCATGAAAATGGTTGCTGAATATAAGCTCCAGAAGAAAAAGAGTGATGACCCAGAGCAGATGCCAGAACCAGTTGAAAGGAAACAACAACTCTCTGCTGAAAGGGTATATACATGTTTCTACTAGGTGTTCTCATTTGATTGGGACCACCTCTCACCGTGTCTATTATTACTCCTCATCTTGTAGGTGCTGAGCATTCTGAAGAGGGTAAGTGACGAAGATTGTCTGTTGCTTGGCCTAAACCCCGAGTATGCTCGCCCAGATTGGATGATTCTTCAAGTGCTTCCTATACCACCACCACCTGTTCGACCTTCTGTAATGATGGATACTTCGTCAAGGAGTGAGGTATTCACTCTCCTGTTCCTTCAGTGAAATTCTGGAAAATTGTGCCAATCAAAGCGTTAGTTCTTTTTTTTCCTGTGAAATTTCTTGTAGGATGATTTAACACATCAACTGGCCATGATTATTCGTCACAACGAGAATTTGAAGAGGCAGGAAAGAAATGGGGCACCGGCACACATCATTTCAGAGTTCGCACAGTTATTGCAATTTCATATAGCTACATATTTTGACAATGATCTGCCGGGACAACCGAGAGTATGCTGATTTTCTCTTGAGTATCCTTCTTTTTACTGTGGGATCTTTTGAAATCTTCAGTAAGATCTACTTACTAACTTACATATCTATCTTTTCAGGCTACGCAAAGATCAGGTAGACCTATTAAATCAATATGTAGTAGATTAAAATCAAAAGAAGGTCGGATCAGAGGCAATCTGATGGGCAAAAGAGTAGACTTTTCTGCTCGGACAGTTATTACTCCTGATCCAACTATTAACATTGATCAATTGGGAGTCCCGTGGAGTATTGCTCTGAATCTCACTTATCCAGAAACAGTGACACCATATAACATTGAAAGGTGTGTTTTTGTTCTGGTAGAAATGGAACTCCACTCACCAACCAACCTAAACAAAGATGGAAATTGGACTGTGTATGTTTGTGCTCATTGAAGCTGGTTTTTGAAACAGGTTAAAGGAGCTTGTTGAATATGGACCTCATCCACCTCCTGGTAAAACTGGGGCAAAGTATATAATTAGGGATGACGGCCAAAGGCTTGATCTCCGATACTTGAAGAAGAGCAGCGATCAGCATCTTGAGCTAGGATATAAGGTTAGTTTCTTTCATTTCCAAGTTATTAAGAGGCTTTTGATTTTTAGGACAGTTTCCCTAATGTCTAGTGCTGCCAATGCAGGTTGAGAGGCACTTAAATGATGGGGACTTTGTTCTCTTCAATCGGCAACCCAGTCTACACAAAATGTCCATTATGGGGCATAGGATCAAGATCATGCCATACTCAACCTTCCGGTTGAATTTATCTGTCACGTCTCCTTACAATGCTGATTTTGATGGTGACGAAATGAACATGCATGTTCCCCAGTCATTTGAAACCAGAGCAGAAGTGCTGGAGCTTATGATGGTCCCTAAGTGTATTGTTTCACCCCAGGCAAATAGGCCTGTAATGGGTATCGTGCAGGATACCCTTTTAGGTTGCCGAAAAATCACTAAAAGAGATACCTTTATAGAAAAGGTGATATCCACATGCCGTTTCAGAATTCTTTCCATCAAATCTTTTTAGATTTTGTATAATCTTTAAAGACTGAGCAACTTTTGGTTTGCAGGATGTCTTTATGAACATTTTAATGTGGTGGGAGGATTTTGACGGGAAAGTACCCGCGCCGGCGATTCTGAAACCGAGGCCACTTTGGACCGGGAAGCAAGTGTTTAACCTCATCATACCGAAACAAATAAATCTTTTACGATATTCCGCGTGGCATAATGATTCAGAAAAAGGACCCATAACTCCAGGAGATACTCAAGTTAGAATAGAGAAAGGGGAGTTGCTAACTGGTACTCTTTGCAAAAAGACCCTTGGGACGTCCACTGGAAGTCTGATTCATGTTATATGGTATGCATTTGGAGAATTTTTTATTTCTTATCTCCTGCTTTGATATCAAATTTGCATATGGCCGTATTCACTCGGGGCAGTTTATATGTCAAACAACAAATATAGATAGAGGAAATAAATATTTTTGCTACACAATCACCGACTACAGTCTTGTGATGCACCAGGTGGTTTGCTTTTCTTCTGTGTTATGTGAGGTTATTGTCATTTGTTGAATGTTGATGTAAATGAGATAATAGGTGCAAAACATGGGCTCTATAATTATGTTACAGTAGGGGGAGAGTGGTCGTCATTTTTTCCCTAGTTAATTCTGCCCCTGTTAACAGGGAGGAGGTCGGGCCGGATGCTGCTCGCAAGTTTCTGGGACATACACAATGGCTGGTTAATTATTGGCTTCTTCAGAATGCTTTTAGCATTGGGATAGGAGACACAATTGCTGATGCTTCAACCATGGAGAAAATTAATGAAACTATCTCGAATGCAAAAAGCAAAGTCAAAGAACTTATCAAAGCTGCTCAAGAGAAGCAGTTAGAAGCTGAACCAGGACGAACTATGATGGAATCGTTCGAGAACAGAGTGAACCAGGTACCTTTATAAATGGGCATTCATCTTATCCTCTTTCTTTCATGTGATAGATTTTGAATGATGTTTTCTTTGTAATCTTAGGTGTTGAATAAAGCTCGTGATGATGCGGGAAGCAGTGCCGAGAAGAGTTTATCAGAAAGCAACAATCTTAAAGCTATGGTTACTGCTGGGTCCAAGGGAAGTTTTATTAACATATCTCAAATGACTGCTTGTGTGGGGCAACAGAATGTTGAAGGGAAACGTATTCCTTTTGGGTTCATAGACCGTACTCTACCTCATTTTACCAAGGATGATTATGGTCCAGAAAGTCGTGGTTTTGTGGAGAATTCATATCTTCGGGGACTGACCCCCCAGGAGTTCTTCTTCCATGCTATGGGTGGTAGAGAAGGTCTAATTGATACTGCTGTGAAAACTTCCGAGACCGGGTACATCCAGAGGCGATTAGTGAAGGCCATGGAGGATATCATGGTCAAGTATGATGGTACTGTTAGGAATTCATTGGGTGATGTTATCCAGTTTCTGTATGGGGAAGATGGCATGGATGCTGTTTGGATTGAGACGCAGAAGCTGGATTCTCTAAAAGCAAAGAAATCAACATTTGATGACATGTATGCATATGAGATCGATGATCCTAACTGGAACCCTAGTTACATGTTGCCAGAAGCTATCGAAGATCTAAAAACTATTCGTGAGATTCGTAGTGTGTTTGATGCAGAGGTTCAGAAACTTCAAGCTGATAGAAAACAGCTTGGGACAGAGATTGCTGTAACAGGTGACAATTCTTGGCCGCTTCCTGTTAACATTCAGAGGCTTGTCTTGAATGCCCAAAAGACATTTAAGATAGATTTTCGAAGGCGGTCTGATATGCATCCTATGGAGATCGTGGAAGCTGTTGATAAGTTACAGGAGAGGCTTAAGGTTGTCCCTGGCGATGATTACCTAAGCATGGAAGCTCAGAAGAATGCTACTCTTTTCTTCAATATCTTGCTCCGTAGTGCCTTGGCTAGTAAAAGGGTTCTGAAGGAATATAGACTTAGTCGGGAGGCTTTTGACTGGGTAATTGGTGAGATAGAGTCTCGCTTCTTGCAATCCCTTGTGGCACCAGGAGAGATGATTGGCTGTGTCGCTGCACAGTCAATTGGTGAGCCTGCCACACAGATGACTCTTAATACATTTCATTATGCTGGTGTGAGTGCTAAGAATGTTACTCTGGGTGTGCCAAGGTTGAGGGAGATCATCAATGTTGCCAAGAAAATTAAAACACCCTCTCTTTCTGTGTACTTGAAACCTGAAGTAGGCAAAACAAAAGAGAGGGCCAAAACTGTCCAGTGTGCCTTAGAATATACTACTTTGCGGAGCGTAACACAAGCCACAGAAGTGTGGTATGATCCAGACCCCATGAGCACCCTCATTGAGGAGGATGTTGAATTCGTCAAGTCGTACTATGAAATGCCAGATGAAGAGATCGACCCTGACAAAATCTCCCCATGGTTGCTTCGCATAGAGTTAAATCGTGAAATGATGGTGGATAAGAAACTAAGCATGGCTGACATTGCTGAAAAGATCAACCTTGAATTTGATGATGATTTGACCTGCATCTTTAATGATGATAATGCCGAAAAGCTGATCCTTCGAATTCGTATTATGAATGATGAAGCTCCAAAAGGTGAACTGGATGAATCTGCTGAGGATGATGTCTTCCTTAAGAAGATCGAGAGTAATATGCTTACGGAGATGGCTCTCCGGGGAATCCCGGATATTAATAAGGTGTTCATAAAGAATAGTAAGGTACAGAAGTTTGATGACAATGAAGGATTTAAAGCAGAAACTGAATGGATGCTGGACACTGAAGGCGTGAATCTTTTGGCTGTCATGACACATGAAGATGTTGATGCAAGGAGAACTACAAGTAACCACTTGATTGAAGTTATTGAAGTTCTTGGAATTGAGGCAGTCCGAAGATCACTGCTGGATGAGTTGAGGGTCGTCATATCTTTTGATGGGTCCTATGTGAACTACCGACATCTGGCCATATTGTGTGATACCATGACCTACCGTGGTCATTTAATGGCCATCACTCGTCATGGTATTAACCGGAACGACACTGGTCCCATGATGAGATGCTCATTTGAGGAGACAGTGGACATCCTCCTTGATGCTGCTGTATTTGCAGAATCAGATTACTTGAGGGGTGTCACAGAAAATATCATGTTAGGTCAGCTTGCACCAATTGGCACAGGAGGCTGTGCTTTGTACCTCAATGAGGAGATGTTGAAACAAGCTATTGAGATACCATTGCCTAGCTATATGGAAGGTGGTCTTGAATTTGGCATGACGCCTGGACGTTCACCTATCAGTGGAACCCCATATCATGACGGCATGATGTCTCCAAATTATTTGCTGAGCCCTAACATGCGGATGTCACCCATTACAGATGCTCAATTTTCTCCTTATGTGGATAAGATGGCTTTCTCTCCTACTTCATCTCCCGGATACAGCCCGTCATCCCCTGGTTACAGCCCATCGTCCCCAGGTTACAGCCCGACCTCTCCAGGTTACAGCCCCACGTCCCCAGGTTACAGCCCCACGTCCCCGGGGTACAGCCCCACTTCCCCCACTTATAGCCCCAGCTCTCCTGGCTACAGCCCGACAAGTCCAGCATATTCCCCAACCAGTCCATCTTACTCTCCCACGTCACCCAGTTATAGTCCAACATCTCCGAGCTATAGCCCTACATCTCCTAGTTATAGCCCAACATCACCTAGCTATAGCCCTACTTCTCCTGCCTACAGTCCCACTTCACCTGCCTACAGCCCCACTTCGCCTGCCTACAGCCCCACTTCTCCATCTTACAGCCCCACTTCGCCATCTTACAGCCCCACTTCGCCATCTTACAGCCCGACCTCACCTTCTTACAGCCCCACGTCGCCTTCATATAGCCCCACCTCACCAAGTTATAGTCCAACTTCTCCATCCTATAGTCCCACTTCTCCTGCATACAGTCCTACCTCCCCTGGTTACAGCCCAACATCTCCCAGTTACAGCCCAACGTCACCATCATATAGTCCTACATCACCAAGTTACAATCCCTCGGCGAGATACAGCCCCTCCCTTGCATATTCGCCAACCAGTCCAAAGTTGTCTCCTTCTAGTCCATACAGCCCGTCATCTCCAAGTTACAGGTAAATAACCTTTAATTTGACACAGGTGTTTTTATTCATTTGCCAAGGCAAGAATTGTTCTTAATATAGCTATTTTGATAATAATTCACGACTTTTGTAGCATCTACCTAATTAGGTTGTTATCTGTGGTTTTTGAGTCTGCTTCATTAGAACTAATTGGTTTCCAAAGTCGTTGGGCTTCTGTATTGGTGGATTTCAGACTGGGATCTAGATATATTACTAATGACGTGATTAAATGCTGTCTTGTGTTGCAGTCCAACGTCACCTTCGTACTCTCCAACATCTCCATCATATTCTCCTTCAAGCCCGACCTATAGTCCCAGCAGGTAAGTGATGTGCATGTGTTTCCAGTATTTTGATTTACTGCCTGAAATCTTGGTGGAACTAGATGGTCTTACTTCTTTTTTAGCTTTAGTACGTCCTTTGCTGCATTCTGAAGTTAATGAACACTATTAACTGATCCTTTTTCGTGAAATAATAGTCTCTTTTTCTTTTTCTTTTTCCTTCCAATCCAGCCCATACAACTCAGGTACAAGTCCAGATTATAGTCCTAGCTCTCCCCAGTACAGGTTAGTTGGTTTTTACTTTACAAGACTATAATGCAATGTGATTTATTTTTGTTTCTAAAAGCTTTTTTTCTTGTCTTCAGTCCAAGTGCAGGGTACTCACCAAGTGCTCCTGGGTATTCACCATCATCTACTAGCCAGTACACCCCGCGTACTAGCGATAAAGACAACAAGAGTGTCAAAGACGACAAGACTGGTCGTTAGGAGAGAAGAAAGTTGTTACTTTTCACTTTAATCTTTCTGTGCCATAACTGGCTCTTTGGTCATTACTGTGCGTTGTGGAGCATAAGATAATGATGCTAGTCAGTACAAAATATTTTCTGAAGGATACTGGCTTTCGGCGTCTTCCTATTGAAGATCCAATCATGTGAATGAGTTGTTCTTCTCTTTGTATGTGACATCTAGGGGATTGGGAATGAATCAATCTGGTTCTTGCTTTTCGAAGGTAAACCAAAAAAATGCAACCTCTCTCTCTCTCTCTCTCTCTCTCTCTCTCTCTCTCTCTCTC
>MCJB01031771.1:185594-218570 GCA_002018475.1 Nicotiana obtusifolia
ATGATTGTTGATGACTTCATTCTTCAACCAGGACTATTTCAAATCATGACCAAGTAGTACGGACTGATCCTTGTAAGGTCAATGTTTGAAATAGTCCTGGTTGAAGAATGAAGTCATCAACAATCATTTGTAAGTTTTAAACAAATGACCGCGAAACTAATAAACTTCTCTTTTTGTTGCAGCTCTGTGTAGTACCCTAGTTAGTAAATTCATGTTTATCTCTTGGCTCCTGTTAGAAGAATTGTCAGTAGTAAAGATTTCATCAATGACATCATTATCTGCTCTTTGTTCTTCCCTGAAAACGGTTTGGTTTTGATGATTACAACAGTTGTGGGTGAACTGAAGTGTTGTCAGCTGTTGCACAGAATGCAACCTCGCCTTATGATCTTTACTGTGGTGGAGTATTGTGGGAAGGCATTTTTCATAGAATAACATGTACATCTTAGTTTAGGTGAGAGGTCGTCCTAATTTAGATTTCAACGCTGAGAGTCTTGTCCTTTTTAGAGTAAAGAAAAATTACTAAAGAAACTTCTCTTGGCCTTCTATAGACTTTCTTCCCTTCTTCCGGCAATTATTGTTTCTCTTAAACAGAGGTTTCGTCGACTGGTGTATGGGTCGAGTATGCCTGTTTAGGCGGTTTCTTGTGTTCACCTCTTGTAGAGAATGAAAAAGTAATTTAATACAAGGTGTTGGAAAGCTGGTATTTAATGGATGGGTCATCTGTCTCTAAAATGTTGCAACATGGTAATTACAATTTAATCTTTGAAAGTTCATGTGAGAAATCTCACCTGCTGGAGCTAGAATACGACCTATGGGTTTGGTCGAACCTAGTAGCTTTGTTAATATATATAATTGATCGAATATATATAATATATTTAATAATTTAGAACCCAGTTACTTCAACAGGTTAAATTCTTGAACTCGTAAACTTCAAGTCCTGGCTCCGCATTTGACTAAGTGTAAAACTTGATGAGAAATTTATTTACCACGAAGAGGATAATTGTTTACTAGCCAATATTTAAGCATGCAAACGGAATATGATAAAAGTAAAATTTCCCCAAGGACAAATCTTCTCGACGTCCATGCATTAAGGCTGTTGAACCATATTTTTCCAGAAAAATGTTGAATACAGCGTGTGTTATTTAGATGGTTTCTGATGCTTATATATAGTTTGTCATATAAGAATTACAATGTATTACAAATTTTAAATTTTGTAATGGTAAAAGATACAAACATGAGTATAGTATGAAGGCGGAATCTTGTGCTACTTTTTCCCCTTCAAATGTTTTAATGAAACGGGAATTTCAGTTTATTTGTTTTAATTTTACTTTACAGTCAAGTGGTATGGTTTTAAAATTGCACCAAAAGCCATACTTTCTTGCTTTTCAATTTATGGTAAGATTCCTCTCTTCTTTATTGTTGCCTTTTTTATTGCAACTCCAATAACTGATGTTCCGTTAACCTGTGTTCACTCACTGACGAGAACCAAATCTACACAATATTAAATTTCGATAAAATCTGAAAGGTTGTGGGAAATTGAGCACTACAGCGTCATCCTGGACTGAGGTCTCCTATTTATCACTAAACGTTGCATCCTCGCGTCACTTCCTTGCATATGCATATTTTGCAGTTAGACATAGAGGGTGTTTGGATGCATATTTTGCAGTTATACATAGAGGGTGTTTGGATTGGCTTTTAAGCTCGTCAAATCAGCTTTTAAGAGTATGTTTGGAAAGCCATCAGGTAATTGAAATTGGTACAATTTTTAGAATAGTAATTACATAGCTTAGTAATTACATAGTTGTGTAATTACAATGACCTATTTGTTTGTCATTACAATTATAAGTTTAATGTTTGGTTGTACAAATATAATTACACAATTAGATTAAATTTTAAATTAAGTAATTATCAAAACATAAAAAGTTAATATAATAAAAAATATGTCTATAAATTTTTATAAGTATAAATGATATTTTATTTGGAATTTAAGATGTATATTTTTTCGTGAATATATATCAATTAGTAATCATATATTTATAACTAATATTATAAAAATAATTTATATATATTTTTCAAATTAATAGTATTTAGTTTAGAACTTACAAAAACTAAAAATATACGTTTTGTAAGAACATCATAGAATTCAAGTTTGATAAAATAAACTAATATTTATAAATGTAATGCCATAACATTATTCAAATGTTTGACAATCTATCGATTCTAACTAAAAAATGAACAACATGCAATGTGAGCCAATACTACTAAAAAAGTAATTTGGAACCATGAATATAATAAAATTTTAGATATTCAAACAAAAAAAAATAGTTTAACATATGGCAAATTCCAGCATAATAATAGTAAGTTCCATTACAACTTAAGATTAGGAAACATGATAAGTTTATAACCACATTAGTTCAACAACGAAATTTCACTTTAATTGCATCACTCATTATATGCCAAGTTTGTTAGTGACTCATTATTTTTAATATTAAGAGGTGTGGTTTCAAAAAATAGAATAATAAAATAAAAATAAAATAAAATATAAACAATTACATAATCACAAGAAGTAAAGATAGAGAAATAAAAGATAAATAATGTACAAAGAAAAGTATATTTTAAAATTTCAAAAGAAATTAAAAAGTAAAAATAAAATTAAAAAATTAAAATAATAGAAATAAAAGGGGGTAAATAAAATAAATTAAAATGAAAGCAAAAATGAAAGAAACTAAAAAGTAACCTTGAAATTACACGGTGTAATTACCATCAATACTCATCTCCCCTTTGATAATTTGAGAGTGTAATTACACCCCTTCAATTACACTCAATTCCATGCTGACCAAGTAATTACTTGGCCAAATATGTAACTACACACAAATTCATGTTCAAGGTGGTTTTCCAAACAGGCTCTAAGCTTTTTTTAGTGTTTGGAAAAGTTAAAAAGTGATTAAAAAAAGTTAAAAACTGTTTAAACAAGGCAAAAATAATAAGTTGGGCAATTCTAACTTATTGCTTTTTGGTAAAAGCTATTTCTGCTAAAAGTCATTTTTTTTAAGCCAATCCGAATGAGTTCATAGTTTAGTGATTTCATGGATACAAAAAATAGTTTGTAACTTAGTTTTACAAAACTAAATTTAGTGACCATAGGTGAAATAACTCTGCGTATTTTTCTCTTACCAAGTGCAGCACACAGGTTTCATACTTGAGAAATCATATGACATTCGTCAAAATTTCAATATCGCCGGGTTTCACGTAATATAAAAAAATTTCCAGCGTTTGTTTAGTTGATGAGCGTGAAGATATGGAGCGATGATGTAATATGATACTTTAGTGTCAAAATGAAAGAGAGTAAGTGGAGGTCAATTGTGTGGTTTAGAATTAAGTATTCCACAGGTCACCTATATTACCAAGAACGGAATAAGTTGAATATTAGATTCGTTATAACTATGGAATATGGATCAACTTCGATTAGGTGAACAACCAATTATTGTCTTCCTTCATAAATTGTAACACCTAACGGGAGAGAGACATTAATTGTTCTCGAGCTCAACTGATTTCTATAAGAGTATACAAATGTGGCTGCATGTGTTTTAATTTCGTGCACTTCTTTTATCCAAATCTGTCCAATGCTTGTCTTTCATGTACTTCCCCGCAAAATTGAAAAATTTTAGGAGCTCAGTTGGTCAGAATTCTTATTGATTCATAAACAATGTCTCAAATTTTGTTTCACGAAAATGGCTTTTTTGTTTAAAATACCCACCGAGGGGTTTTATATTTATTTACAAATATGAAAGAGTACAAATTTTGAATATTGCAAAGTGTAGGTTGTTTGTTTTTCAGAGACATAAATGTTCTTACCATGTAAATTTGGAATATTCCCTTATGACTAATGCGCTTGTCCTAATTTTCACTTCATGGCCTGCAAAGGGAGAATATTTGCTGCTTTGCTTTTTCCATTCTCGGCTGTAAAGTGATTTACACTTCCATTTTTAGCCCTTCAACTTTTCTTCCCTTTTTCGAGAACAAGGTTGGCCACAAACTTATTTATTAAACTCAAACTTGATTATCAATCACAACTCATTGATAACCTGAGCATGTCGGCCAAACGCTTTTAATAATAAGTTGTAAATATTAAAGCAAACCGCCGTTACCTTCAAAGTATTTTCTAAAATCACATATATTCACGTGCATCCTTTATGTATTGAATGGAAAAAACAAACTTATGCAATCAAGAGCCTTTCTTGTTATATAAATATTTATCTTCTAACTATGACTAAGTTTTTTTATAACTGATAATGAGCAATTATTCATACTATCAAATCACTAAAAAATAATAATTATAGGTGAACCGCATATAATAAGTATGTATTACCTACTTAAAATATCATAACATGTTACCATACATAGATTAATGCATATTAACCACCTAGTATAAGATGCTAGCTACCAATAAGAATTGCGATAAAATAATAAATACTCTTTCATTCTTAATTAGAATTTTCCGATTCATTCAAGCTTTGGATATAGGATCATTTTTCTTAGAGAACATTTTACCGTACCTTGTTATGAGTACGGGACACAGAATGGAAAAAGAAAAGTAGCTGACAATCACGGTAAGTTAATATACGCAGGGTAGATATTGCTCAGTTTTGGGCTTCACGCCCTCCTTGTTTACCATCTTCTTTTAACCTCCGCACCGCCACCCTGTCAACAGTTCGGAGTCGTAAAATCTCAGCAAAGCTAACAACTACTTGCAGTTATTCACACGTATGTCATCACAACGTGCCACGCCCCCATTCTCCTCCCCATACCAATCTTCTACATACCATCATTTTCCTAAACCCTACACTTCGTATATCCTTTCCTCTCTCTCTCTCTCTCTCTCTCTCTCTCTTTCTCCATTTCTATGTTTAGTATGTTTCTCTAAAGTAGAGTGATCGCTGGTGCATAAACAAACAAAAAATGACGGAAAATTCATCTACAGAAGACTTAATCTGTTTACATGGAGATTTGGAGCTTCACATCGTTCAAGCGCGTCATTTACCCAACATGGACTTAACTTCCGAGCGTCTTCGCCGTTGCTTCACCGCTTGTGATGTCTGCCGGAAACCTCCGACTGAGTCCGCCGCCGCCGCCGCCGACGGAGACAATGGCGTTCCCAATGTGAAGAAAAACCGCGACCAAAAAATCCATCACCGGAGAATAATCACTAGCGACCCTTACGTCACTGTGTCGGCACCTCACACTGCTCTCGCCCGTACACGTGTCGTACCCAACTCCCAAAACCCTGTTTTTGATGAACATTTTCATATCCCTTTAGCACACCCAATCGACTGCTTAGAATTTCGCGTTAAAGACGATGACGTTTTCGGTGCTCAAGTTATGGGTAAGGTTAGAATTCCGGCCGAAAAAATCGCCGCCGGTGAGATTATTTCCGGCTGGTTTCCCGTTATTGGCGCTTCAGGGAAACCTCCAAAACCTAACACGGCTCTTCAGCTATGGATGAAATTCGTTCCATATGATACAAACCCATTGTACAAGCAAGGTATTGCTTCAGATCCTCAACATTTAGGTGTAAGGAATACGTATTTTCCGTTGAGGAAAGGGAGCTCAGTGAAGCTGTACCAAGATGCTCATATGAGCAATAGTTTTAAGCTACCGGAAATTGAGTTGGAAAATAATAGAGTTTATCAACACAATAGATGTTGGGAAGATATATGCTATGCAATTTCAGAGGCTCATCACTTGATTTACATAGTTGGGTGGTCTGTTTTTCACAAGATTAAGTTGATTCGAGAGCCCACTAGGCCATTGCCGCGTGGCGGTGACTTGACACTTGGTGAATTGCTTAAATATAAGTCCCAAGAAGGGGTGCGCGTTCTGTTATTAGTTTGGGATGATAAAACTTCCCATGATAAGTTCTTTATTAACACGGTATGCATCTTTTGAACTGTTACTTTTTGTATATTTTCTTGGCTCCTGTTTTAAGTATTTGTTTTGATAGTGGTAAGATAAGAATATTGTCTTAGTCTTGCTTGTTGCTACTATTATTTTAATGGTGTGCTCAGTGTACATTATAATGATGAATTATTTTAATGGTGTGCTCAGTGTACATTATAATGATGATTTGTCTTTTCTTCCAAGCTTTTGAATGAGTGCAACATTAGTTGTAGTTCTTGTTTGTCAGTCTCACAATAGGTTGAGATGAGGCTTGATGCAGGCGGGAGTAATGGGAACTCATGATGAGGAGACCAAGAAGTTTTTTAAGCATTCCTCTGTGATCTGTGTTCTGTCGCCACGTTATGCTAGCAGTAAGCTCAGCATTATCAAGCAACAGGTTAACTTTCATAACCACTTGCTCATTTGTTAGATTTAATGTAGCCTGACATCGTCTGATTGCTGACTTCTCAAGTACCTGTGAAGTTATTGCCTCTTAAAAACCATTTCATTTCAATAGTTTGCATTCAGAATCAGGCATTCGATATGATGGAGTGTTCTTTTTGATGAATTGGTAGAAAATATTCTTATAAGTTTGTGGAAGAAAGATAGGGATCAAGGAAGAGTTGAAATGGTTCAGCAGAACAACATAATATATGAATGTTTGCCTTGTGTTGCTTGACACAATATTGTCCTGAATGAGTGGACTAAAGAAATATAGTTCTTCTAAAGCAGCAGAACTTGAGGTTTTGATAGGCTGTGTGAAGCTAAATTTTGTTTGGATTGCATAAATGTTCTCTTCTGAGAGTCCCTTCAATGTTTTAATGAATTAAAATCACTTAAACCAACTTCATGTAGCTTTTGGATCCATTATTTCCCATATGCTGATATTCCAATGAAATGATTTTGTGACCTGAACATTCTACTATTGCTTCCAGGTAGTGGGAACCATGTTTACGCACCATCAGAAGTGCGTACTGGTAGATACACAGGCTTCCGGTAATAACAGAAAAGTTACAGCATTCTTAGGAGGACTTGATCTCTGCGATGGTCGATATGATACACCCGAACATCGCCTATTCTGTGATCTTGACACTGTATTTAAAGATGATTTTCATCAGCCTACATTTCCTGTGAGTAGTATTTGTTCCCATTTTTTCCTTGAATAATTCTTGTATGTGTCATATGCACTATGTGATTATTCTTTACTTTATATAGTTGATAATTTCGCAGAACTTTGAAGTTGGTTAGGGATCATCACTCAGTCTGTAGATTCATAAAAAAATTGTCTTCTGCAAATGAACTCCCCTGGGGCCGGAAAAATAACAGACGAAGCTTTACTTAGTAGGTCTTTGATTGTTTTTTTTTTTTTTCTTTCAATTCTGGTGTTGAATCATTTGATTTGGAAAAATTTTGGACGGAGAAAGACTATAGGGCTAAGAGAAGCTCTCCTGTCAAGCGTTTGATTCGACTTTTGGCAATGCCATTTTGAAAGAAAGGGAACCTGTAAAATCTTCTTACAATCTTGTTTCTAAGAATTTAATGAATTCTACTGAGCTTTTTACTTGAAGAATTTGGAAAAACGGTGATTGCATTCAGCAGACATTGAAATGGACTTGTGGAATACTGCTGATAGAAATTGGTTGGTTTTGGTACATGGCTAGTGTACTTGACATTGGTGGACGTTGTGGGCACTAACAGCAGATCTGTTTTATAGAAAAAAAATAACAGCAGATTTATTATTGTGACCACGTCATCTGGAAAGAGGAGTTTTACGTTTATGTAAAGTATCTAAAATTCTTCTTCCGAACTAAAAAGTGTGAGCCATCTGTTAGTACTTTGGGAAACAATTTGCTGCTGGATATTTAGGAACTATTATCACTCACGTGATTTGAATTGTAACAAGCAAAAGGCAGATCTATAGTTCACAGTGTTTCAAGCTCTAAAGCATATTGTAATTAGTTGGGGCTGAAAGCATATGATTCTCCACTTACATAATTGCTGGGAATACCTTGTTCAGGAGGTTTATTAGCCGTTTAATAATGAAAGCAAAAATCTAGACTGTAACTTATGTCCCTGGATTTGAATATTAAAATTTCAAACATAAATATGTATCTTGACATCCATAGTTGCCGTAACTATTTTTCAGGAGTTCTATGAGCTCTTTGATAATGAAAAATTAAATCCGAAGACTGAAATTTACGTGCCTGCATTTTGAATATTCAAATGTCAGATTGCTACTTTCTTCTTTCATTTTTGATTATTATGATTTATCGTATATGTTTTTTTTTGTTGATAATTCGAAACATATTTGTTTATTGACTCTGTATTGATCATGTGCTCGTCATTAGCCTTAATTTAAATGAGTCTATTTCATCTCCAATACTCAATTTTTAATATGTAAATCTGTTAGCAAGGGAATTATTGAAAATAATTTTTCATAAACCATGAAATAAGAAATTTGCTAGCTCATTATCGATATGTTGGCAATTGATTTGCTCTACTTCAGTGTTATTTGACATAAAATATCTAGTATTTAATAGATATTAAGTAATCTTCTTTTAACACTAACAAGCACGTCTGCTGTTTTTTAGTATGTTCAAGTTGAATAGGATTGTCTAAAAGTCGCTAAGTAACCTCAGGGCCATCAACTTCGGTCTCAACTGAAGCAAGTTGAAACCCAAGCTCGTTATGTGATTATTTCAGCACTTTGCATATTTACATGTGTTCTCTGTCCTTTTTCAGTGACACATTTCTTTCTTTTCATTAGTTCTTTTCTACATGGCTCTCAAAGTTGATTGTTCTTTTTTCTGTTTTGATATTTCTTTTTTGTTTTTGGTTGCATGAATTAGCCAGGGACCAAGGCTCCGAGGCAACCATGGCATGATTTGCATTGCAGAATTGATGGACCTGCTGTATATGATGTGCTTATAAACTTTGCTCAGCGATGGAGGAAAGCGACAAAATGGAGGGAATTCAAATTATTTAAGAAAACAATGTCCCGTTGGCATGATGATGCTATGATAAAAATTGAGCGTATCTCATGGATTCTCAGTCCTGCTTTTGCTGTTTTAAGGGAGGGTACTGAAATTCCAGGGGATGATCCCAAACTACATGTATATGGTGAAGATCACTCAGAAAATTGGCATGTACAGGTAGATACTTCTTTGTACTGTGAATATCTTTCATGAATATGTTACGTCCCTTTTGAGTCTCATCGTCATTCTTATATTGCAGATCTTCCGCTCCATCGATTCTGGTTCAGTGCAGGGTTTTCCCAAGAGAATTGATGTCGCGCAGGCACAGGCAAGGAAATCATAGCGTTTTATCCCTTTTCCAAACTTTTGCTAAAGTAGCTTAAATGTGTAAGGAACTCTACACAGAAAAACTTGTCTTACTTCCCATCGCAGTTCACATTTTCTTTGGCATTATATCTTTTGCAGAATCTTGTCTGCTCCAAAAATCTGATAGTAGATAAAAGCATTGAAGCCGCATATATTCAGGCTATAAGATCTGCTCAGCATTTCGTATATATTGAAAATCAGTATTTTCTTGGATCGTCATACGCTTGGGGATCATACAAAGATGCAGGTCAAATTTTAATCTTCTTGCTATTGCTGAATTGCAATATACAAGACTCCACTCTTGAACACCATATGAATGTTGGCTTGGATTTATATTCTTGTCCACATGAAAAGTTGATGAACTGTTGCAACTTAATGCATTGAAACTCACTTGATAGTACCGACAGAATCTAGTTTAGCACAAAAAGTTATTGTCTAAATGACCATCTTGCCACTTGGAATGCATCCTTATTTGTAAATATAAGGGAGTTGCTTTGAACTTGTAGGATTCAAAATTATATAGCTTCCTCGAAAAAAATTTGGTTTTGAGATTGTGCAATCTCCTAAAGAAAAATTATGTACCTTCCACATAGTTTTCCTAATAGGAGTATTTCTTTTTGAGATTTTCTCATTTCTGCACATTCTTGGAGTTGTTACATTGCTTCCTGATTTCATTTGTTGTCCACTTGATCAGGAGCTGATCATCTGATACCAATGGAATTGGCACTTAAAATCACTAGTAAAATTAGAGCCAGGGAACGGTTTTGTGTATATGTCGTCATGCCCATGTGGCCCGAAGGCGATCCTAAGTCAATCACTATGCAGGAAATTCTCTTCTGGCAGGTAATTTTTTCATGCAACTCTTTGATTTTGTCTGTTGGATTTTATAAAAGAAAGTAGATAGTTTTAAGTAGGCAATGAATAGGTGATACTGGCCTCAATTATGCAACTACATCAAGGATACTTTCAGAATAGGGATGCCAGCTGTCTAGAAGGTTAATCCATCCAAAAATCAGAATGTACTAGTTATAGGGTGTGCATTAGCATAAATAGAAGCTACATTTTTCAAATATCTATGTTCATGCCTATCCAAAAAAAGAAATTCCTTTGTTTTAGTGTTTGAAAGAGCAGATATTCTTATCTTTTAGGATAGTCTATTTCTTTCCTTAGACATGGAGGGACAATTGAGGAAAATGACATCGATAAAGGATGTTCATGGCATTATGGTATGTCTGAGGACCTGACAGAATGAGCGAGGGAAGAATTTGATAATGGATGTGCTACTTTCCATGACATGTTTTCTTCACGCCTCCCATTGTCATTATTGTATTGTGCAATTTTGATGATTTATGTGATTTCAAAGGAACTTGTGATCTGGAAAAAGTGTACAAGAGCAGAAAGAAACAAACTTTTTAAGATTTTCGTTTGCTTTCAACAGAGCCAGACAGTACAGATGATGTATCAAGTTATTGCAACAGAGCTCAAGTCAATGCAGCTCTTGGACTCACATCCTCTAGACTATTTAAATTTCTATTGCCTTGGTAACCGTGAAGAGATTCCAAGCTCTATCTCTCAATCTTCTGGTAATGGTGATAAGGTAATGTCTTAAGGAATTTTCTTCTTTACATTATATTGTAATGTATAGACACAATATACACTTGAGAGCAACTGAACTGAAGGCTGCCTTTAACATTGATGAATATGGGTTCTAGAGTCTTAAAAAATAGCTATTTGACTTTCTGACATTTTTGAATCTATCGTTTAAACTTTAAAGGGTATCAAATTTCCTAAACTTTTTCTCTTTTACGTTTCCTCGAACTCTATATTGGTCTGTCATGTGCTTAAAACAAATTCATCAATTATCATATCCATTTCACACTTTCTATAGGTTTTGATGTTCCATCCTGAAATTCTATTTTTGTGTCGCTAAACAGTATAAATTAACATGCTTAAGATTCTAGCTAGACCTGGTTCCTGTGAACTTTTCACCCGATGCATCTATATGCATACTACTGTATTAGTTGTACTAGAATAAAAATCCAGCATTATTATGCGTTCCTCCTGATTGTTGAATTACAGCATTATGCTACATAATGTCTTGCATTATGGGAAGATCTTTCGGAATGGACTCAAATGTCTTGCATCCGTGTATTCTAGACATAATTTTATACTCATCGGTAAACAATTTATTTAATAGCTTGATTACAATAGTTGTAGCATGCTCTATTATGGATTACTAGACCATTTATGAGCGAGTAAAACTGACTGATAAAGGTGCGAGTGAGATGACTTTTTTTCAGCGTTCACGAATAGAATAGAATAGAGTTGAAGAATAGAATAGAGTTGCTTTAGGCACAGGCCACAAACCCGAACCTAATAATTGTACCCATGAAGAAATGCCGGTAACCAAAGCCTTACTCTGACTATGCCGTGAAGCTGACTGAATCCAATCATAAACCCGGAAACGAAACGAATTTCACTTTCATCAAGTCGGTAAAGTAGGCATATGAATCATTTTGACTTAAAGACTCTCGTTTCAGTGTAGGAAACTTATCGAAGTGCCAAATGTTGTGGTAATCGTGTGCCCCGGTGAATTCAAAGTACTCTTTTTTTTTTTGAAAAGATATTAAAAGAACTTTCAAAAATAAAATCAATTGTATTATTCAGATTAAAAATGCTACTTGAAAACTGGTATCTTAAACTTAGCTCTGTATCCATATGTTGTTGTCTTTTGATGCTTGTTTCTATTTCCTTCAATGTGTGAAATGCTTTTCATTTTTTATGTTTGCTTGTTTTCATTTTATTTTGCTCATCTGGATCTTATCAAGCTTGATAAATCTTTTGAGAAGTTATCTTAACTTTGACATGCAAACAGGTCTCAGACTCATATAAGTTTCAACGATTCATGATATATGTTCATGCCAAAGGAATGATAGTTGACGATGAATATGTTATCGTGGGCTCTGCCAACATAAATCAACGTTCTTTAGCTGGGTCAAAGGACACAGAGATTGCTATGGGCTCCTACCAGCCTCATCACACTTGGGCTGAAAATCAAAGGCATCCACGGGGACAGGTTAAAAAGAAAAGCATCTACTTTGTTTCATAAAATTAATCTTGATGTTGTTGACCAAAACAGAATCAGCACATTTATTTACTTATCTTGTCTTGGTCTCCAGATCTATGGATACAGAATGTCCCTGTGGGCAGAGCACCTTGGAAGGATAGAAGAATGTTTTGAGGAACCAGAGGCGTTAACATGCGTGAGGAGGGTGAATGAGGTTGCTGAAGATAACTGGAAGAGATTTGCAGCTGAAACTTTTACTCCATTGCAAGGACATCTGCTGAAGTATCCCATGCAAGTGGATGCGGATGGGAAAGTAGGTCCATTGCCTGGATATGAATGTTTCCCTGATGTTGGGGGTAAAATACTGGGGAATCATGCCCCTACTATCCCAGATGTTTTGACAACATAATCTCAAGAATTAACATGATTGTGAATCTCTTGGCACTGTAAAGATATATAGTTGCGAGATGTTAGATTGTTATTGTTTGTACATTTTTCTATGTTGTACAATACAGGTTGGAAAACCGGTGGAAATGATTTGATGCGTGTGAAATATTTCTGGATATTTGATTGTTGATTTGTATTTGTGCTGAATAAAAGAGTAGCTGCAGTCTTTGATGTAATACCTGTGGATCTGATGGAACAATTAGTCTAGTCGAATGGGAGGGAAACTGTGGATTTACTCCCCCCCTCAGCCCGGTGTCCTGTTCAACAAAAACTGATAAGCGATCAACCGGAAATCACTTAGGCGATCATTAATAATAATACGTGGACGATTTTTAAATAACACATAAGCAATTTATGATTTTATCAGGATTTCTTATTTTATATATATAAAAAAGTCCTGGTAATAACTAATGAGATCAATTAGACAATTATAAATAATCAGGTAGGAGTTTCTCTTACATTGTAAAAAGATAATTCTGGTAATAATTAATAAGTGATCAACCAAATATCAGTAAGACGATCATAAATAATATATAGGCGATTTTTGGATAATACATAGGCGAGATATGATTTTATCAGGATCTCTCACTTTATAAAAAAGAATTCTGGTAATAACTAATAAGCGATCAACTGAAGATTACTTATGCGATCACAAAATACACAAGTGATTTATAGATAACACATGTGATCTATGATTTCATCAGGTTCTCTCATTTTATAAAAAAAATGATCCTGATAATAGTTAATAAGCGATCAGGCGCAGATCAGTTAGGCGATCATAAATAATACATAAGCAATTTCTCCCACTTTATAAAAATATAGGCGATTTTTGGATAATACATAGGCGAGTTATGATTTTATCAGGATCTCTCACTTTATAAAAAAGAATTCTGGTAATAACTAATAAGCGATCAACTGGAGATTACTTATGCGATCACAAAATACACAAGTGATTTATAGATAACACATGTGATCTATGATTTCATCGGGTTCTCTCATTTTATAAAAAAAATGATCCTGATAATAGTTAATAAGCGACCAGGCGCAGATCGGTTAGGTGATCATAAATAATACATGAGCGATTTCTCCCACTTTATAAAAAAATAATCCTAGTAATAACTAATAAGTGATCAAGCGGAGATCACTTAAGCGGTCATAAATATGCATGTGCAATTTTTAGTAACACATTGATGATCTATCATTTCACTAGGATCTCCCAATTTATAAAACGATCATGATAATGACTAATAAGTGCTCAGTCGGAGATCACTTAACCGATCATAAGTAATACATGGGCGATCATAGATAAATCATATGCAATTTATGATTTCACCAGGATCTCTCACTGTAAAATAATTATGTTAATAACTAAGAAGCGATCAACCGGAGATTACTTAGGCGATCATGAATAATACATAGACGATTTTCAGATAACATAGAGGCGATCTATGAATTTGCCAAGATCTCCTAGTTTATAAAAATAATACTGGTAATAACTAATAAGTGATCAATCAGAGATCACTATGGTGATTATAGATAATACACATGCGATTTCCAGATAATTTATAGACGATTCGTGATTTTACCAAGATCTCCCACTTTATAAAAAAGTGATACTGGTAATAATAATAATCAATCAACCAGAGATCACTTATGTGGTCATGAATAATAAATGAGCGATTTCTAGCTAATGCGTAAGTGATTTATAATTTCACAAGAATCTCCTACTTTATAAAAAAAAAATGATCCTAGTAATAACTAATAAGCGATTAATTGAACATCAGTTAAGTGATCCACTACACCAGATTTCAAAAAATCAGAAGTACTCCCATCTTCCCCATTTTTACCTAATGAAACCAGAAGATAAATGTACTAATAAAATGTACATTCATCCAAAATGTCAACTTCTAAGTTAGTGGACCCATAGGGCCAATAACTAAAATTTTTAATCTAACTAGACATGGACTTCTATTGGTCTTTGTAAAAGGCCATTTAACTAATAATTCAGCCATGGTGTAATGGTGTTAATTCAAAACCCGAGGGCGTAAATGTAATTTAATGCCTTCACCTAGCGTTCTCGTTAATTATGACAGGTTCGAAGTTTGAACTCTAACATAATTAGCGCATCGTTCTTCAAAAGTCGATTCTGCAGCAAAATCCTTTCTCCTTCATTTTGGCGATTTAGGGTTCTGTTCTTTCTCCTGAAATGGCAAGCTTTCTTTCTCTCTTTCATCTCCCAGTATCATTCTACTGCCAACATATGTGTTATATGAATTGCATCATTCAGTAACTCTTTTTTTAATTCCTAATTAATCGTGGAAACAACAAATTTATGATCTTTATGATTCCTTGCAGGCTGATTCTCCTCGCAAAAGGTACTCTAGCTAAGTTCCATATCTGTCTTACTTTTGCTTTATATTCGTTGAAGCCCCTTGCTCCCCCTCCGTGTTAACGTTCGTTAATAGCAACTTTTTTTGCGTTAGGGTTTTTCATCTATCTTTTCTGATTATCTTTTCTTTTTTGTTTGTTGTCCTTGTGAAGGGTGAATACATGACTAATTTTAGATGCTCTCATATGTGTATATATGACTAATTTGTCTATTTCTTACCAAATTGTCTCAAGTTGACAAACTTTTAGCTGGTTAAGGCAAATTATCTATTAATTTAAGCATATGTAGCTCATTTTTTCTGTGTTAATGAGCTACATAGACAAATTTTAAAAAAAATAGGCAAGCACATGTAGCTCTTTTTTCCCCCCGATTATCAAATTAAAAAACAACAACAATGTGATCATTTAACAGGGAATAGTGGTAGCAAGTCATTCATCCTATACATTTCTTTTGCAATGGCAAATAAGGTTCAACTTAAAGCAAAAATTTCCAGGGATCATACGAATGAAGTGTCTCACTATATGGTCTTCATAGGCCCTCATACATATTGAATAAAATGATTTTCGGCTAGGTCTTTCTTGAGTTTTGTGTGTGATCACGATAGAAAGTCAATCTATGGATCAATCATTACGAATAATTTTTCGACGATCTTTATAAGTTAATTGCTAAGCATGTTTCCGGAGACATATATTCACAGTCTTAGTAATGCATCTTTATTATCTTTTTTGTACACAAGTAAAATCTCCAATGCATTTTCTTTTAAGGCATCAACTTTAGTTGTATTGATTTTCATGGGAGTTTTATGAGCTACATATGCTTGCAAAAGATGCCATCGTTACTCAAGGAACCATCTTAAAGACACATGTCGTTGTTGTCAATTTTTTTTGAGGGTTCAACTGATTAGGATTGAACTGGCCCGATGTTGTATTTTCTGGAATCCCCAGGTATTCCCGCTCTCCTTCTCCTTGGGAAGAAAAGTCAAGATCTCACTCTCGCTCTCGATCAAGGTCTAGATCCCGATCCAGATCACGGTCAAGGCCAAGAGGAAGATCCAGGTCCAGAAGTCAAGGAAGGTTGAGTGGATTTTTAGCTTTACTCCACCTTCTTTATGTTAACAGCTTCTTTTGGGTTACTCTGATTTTCTCCTTCATGAGTTATTTAGGGCTGAAGTTTCTAATCCTGGAAACACACTCTATGTGACTGGATTATCTACAAGGGTCACTGAAAGGGACCTTGAGGAGCATTTCTCGAAGGAAGGAAAGGTTGGTTTTTGGTTTACATATTAGCAAGTTGTTTTCTGGTTCTGTTTCTGCCATGTTTCTGTGCTCATACCAAGGTTTTCTCTCTTTCAACATCATCTGTATTGTATCTACTCTTTATAATGAAAGTTTTTTCATTTATGATGATAATCTCAGCAACAACCATTTTTTTTTTTGGAGTTTATTGTATGAGCAAAGTCTTGTCAATGCATTTGTCGAGACATTGATGTGTTGTGGCATTTTGGCTGGAATCATTTCTCGTTGTTCATACTTTTAAGACTTGCTGTTGAAGTTTCTCTTTTACTTTCTGTTGACTAGGTGAAGTCAGTTTTTCTGGTTGTGGAGCCCCGTTCTCGTATCTCTCGTGGTTTTGCTTTTATAACAATGGACAGTCTTGAGGATGCTAATCGCTGCATTAAGAACCTTAACCAGTCTGTCCTTGAAGGCCGGTACATAACAGTGGAGAAGGTGAGCTACTTCTACCTTGATTGGTGAACCATGTTCTGTTGGGTTGCTTATCTGTTTTCTTGACTTGGAGGTTTTCTAGCTATATTCGGAAGACATTACCTCAGCTGTGTTGGCAGCAATCAAAGATGATCAGTTCTTCCCTTGCAACATTATATTCACTCAGCTTGATCAATGGCCTGCTAAAACAGCTTTTCACTTGCATCTCATCAGCTAAACATAGCAACTATATTGCCCAACAACTATACAACCTCAGCAAATACTTTCAATTCAACTAATCAACGGTCATTATCAACAATCTAATCAAGCTTTTATGGTATCTCAACCCGGCATTTGTTCTATCTCCATCTTCTAGCTGTTATAAGACATGCAAAAATATTTAAGCTGCTTTACTGGACGACTAGCGTGATATTATATTTCTTAGTATTCTTCATCAAAGATATAACATTTCTCAGTAATGGACATTGTTATGTGCTTCTGCCGCCTTCCTCACCATTATCTCCAGATATGGAGAGGTACTTAGAAGACTTTGATTTTTGTTGCCAGATTAGTTGAATGTAATGTTCTTCCATTACAGGGAGCACATTTCCTATTCCTGTTTGTTCTGGATGTAGACGTCATATCAGATTTTAGAGAATAAGACGATATATCTGTTTTTCAGTCTTGAAGAAAATGCCGATGATTCGGAAATGTTATATTTCTTCCATTACAAGTACATTATCTAGAATACAGTATTCGGTTTGGACAACCCATTTGTTCCTGTATGTCAACAAGTTCAGATTTTACATAATGAGATAATATATTTATTTTCCAGTCTCGTAGAAAACGCCCAAGGACTCCAACTCCTGGTCATTATCTTGGACTTGAGAGCACACGGGGTGATGGTAAGCTTCTGATGCTATTTAAGTTCGTATTCTTTCTGGCTAAATTATGGAATCTCTGAAGTTTTCATTGCTTTGGCCGAAGGTTATCGTGGTGATCGTGGTAGGTATCGTGGCCGTGACGACTATGGGTATCGAAGACCTCCAAGGCGCTCGCCATATAGAGGTGTGCGAGGTTATTCTCCTAGGCGCTCTCCTTATGCTGGAAGGTCAAGACGTATGCGATCCCGGTCACATTCTCCTTATGAGAGGAACTATCATCGTGGTTTTAGATAGGGGTTTCACAAGGCATATCTGGTCAACTCTTTGGCGATGAAAACTGCTTGTAAGGGTCTATAAGTTTGATGTGGACTAGAATTGAGGGTGTAAGGTGTTACAGTAGCAGTGAATGAATGTTGTACTTGTATGTGTGATGTGCCTGTCACCTATCCCTATCATTAGCTTATACCTTGAATGTCGATAAAGCTGTAATCTTTCAGAAGCTTTAAGTAGGCATTATGACATTCCTGGTATTGATGTATCTACTCTCCTTCGTTACATGTCATTTTGTTGTTGGCGTGGACTTAGCGGTGGTTTAAGAAATCTGTTGGTTCAATTTCTTTTGCCTAGCGACTTTCTGACTTGTGGTTTTGCTTGTCACGGTTATCGCTTACGTACGGACCGCAGAGATTTGATTTTCTCCCCCCGTAAGATAACAGGGTGAAATTAATTATCTCGTTACTCAATTACTTGTAGTTATGATTTGTTCTGCTTGAACATTTCTCATTATGTTTATCGTCTTTTAACAAAATGTCTATGGTTTTGGCGTCGTTTAGGTGGGTTGCCAAGATTCTTTTCTGTGGCATGTACGGGTGGTTGGAGGTTGTAGCATAAGCGGGATTATCAACTTCTGTATGTAAGCAATTTTACCCCTGAGCTTGCGACTTGGATTCCTACTTAATAGGAGTTGGGGTTGGACGAACACTGCAATCAGAAATTGTGCCAAAAGCTATCTAATTGTACTGTAAAGAAATGTGTATTGCATCTGAAAACACGTGTAATCCACTAACTTAATAGGACAACTAATAATGTCCTTATTGCCCTTACAAGTGTTGATCTATCAATTTCTATGTAGGGGTATATTTATTATTTGCTCAAACCACATCAGCTTCATCTTCCCCAAGCAGTCATCCACTAATAAAAAAAGTTCATTTCTCCAAACAGCTATCACTGCTCTCTTCTCCTTCCATTCTCTAACCTTGGTTGCTTCCTCTGTTCCTCTCAAGCTCTTTTTCTTCATTTATTCACCTGTTTAAATTCTTATTTTGGGCATTTTCTTTTTCCTGTGTGTGTTATGCTTTCTGGTTTATCTATCTTAAAGTTTTCTGATTTATATTGTCACTTTGATTTGTTCAGAACCTCTGTTTGTTTTTCTTTGATTTTTGTATGTTTCGTTCCTCGAGACGATGAGATGAGGGTTTTAGAAGGAGCAATTGTTGTCAGATTCCATTTTCTTGGTACTTCTGCTTCTTCTTTTAGCTGCTTCTGTACATGCAAGTGCTCATTTTGTGACTAGTTATGGTGCCAACATGGAGACTTCATTCTTTGAATACCCATAAAGAAGTTTGGATTTAAATATTGATATTATGAAAAATCAGATAACTTTGGTATGTTAGGTATTTAACTGATGTTCTTCTGTCTTCTCTTATGTGTAAAATTTGTATGTAATAACGTTATGTTATCAACAAAAATTTGATATAGAACTTATAGATGTTTCAAATATTTTAACAAACTATGAATGTTAATTTAAGAAAATTGTAACTGCCTGGAATTGGAATTATCTGCAGACTGCCAATAAGGCTAAAAGAAGATAGGGAAGCGTTGAATATCCGTCACTAATCCTCTTTCATTACTTACAGTTTTCAACAGCTTGCAATATTTTGCATTAAAATGTATGGAAATATTGAAGAACTTCAGTAGGAAAGGTCTTTGACATATTATGTTGTGCTTCTAGAATTATTCTTGAAAATACATATGCATTTTTATCGTGCAGCCTCTGCTAGCCTCAGTCACTGTCATTTTCTGAAGCTTCCACCTTTGCATTGGACGAGTGTACTTAGCGTTAGGTTCCAATCAACTGCTAGTATGCAGGTTTAAATATCATAATCGAGTTGAGAGACCCCAAATATGGTTAGACAATGGAAAAGGTTTTCCTGTCATGAACTTTGTCGTAAGAGTTAAAGTGGAGTCATATATTTTACTTATTTGTATATTTTACATTCTATATATTTGTTAGTATTTTAAAAGGGTTCAGAATATTTTTTGGTTGACATAATTGATGAATTACCGAGAAAGTAAGCTCTTAGTCCTGCAAAGAATGGTTTTGTATTAGAAGAAATGAGGAAGCAGCTACAGACTTCGACCGATGAAGATAGATTCTTTATGATATATGCTCCACATTTGTTTTGATTCTTAAGTCTTTTCTCTTGCGGATCTATGAGACATTTGCAATAAATTTCTCCTTAATATTTAGCAGGTTGTGAGCCACTCAAGAAATCTTTCTAGGTTTTCTTCTACTTTTATCTTTTCATATTTTGGAAATTTTTGGTTGTTCTTTGTTTAAAATAGTCAAGATTTAAATGATTTGACTAGGCCCACTTGCTGTGTTTCTCATCCTAAGTGTATACTTCAAAGAAGGATCAGGACAACTCTATATTATTACCTGTCAAATGAGAATGATCTGGCATCTCTACTTAGTACCTGCCGAATGAAAAAGATTATTTTGCGATAAGCATTAGCTATTCTAAGCTTTTTGTTTGCTGCAGATTATACCTTGACATCCCTTTTTTAGAAGATTCTCTTTAGAACTGAAAATAAATATAAGCTTGATGAATGGTATGATAAATCTATTTTGTTTGATGATTTGTGGCTTTTAAAACTAAGTTGTTTTATTACATGTTAATGCTGGAGATGGACTGATTGACTCGCCCAACGAGTTATGCAGCACCTAGGTAACATTATGTTCTGTTGTCATTCAAACGATGGTCTGCTTGATAGTGATATGTGAGCCGCTATTGAGAAGTAAGAATGAACTTTTCAGTTCTTTAGTGCACTATAAGCTTTTTTCCGGGTTGCTTTAATTCTGAAATCAATTGTCACATATTTCATTAGCTGGAATTTTAATGTATAAAATATAATAAAAGAAATGAACTGTATTTGCTTGTCGATGAGTTTGATTGACTGATAACTCCCCAAAAGAAAATATGAAGGGACCATGAATGTATTTAGTCTACGATTGCCTCAACTTTGACTTTCTAGGCAGTTTGAAATTAGTATATTTTTCCATCTAAAAAGAAAAAAATTCCATCTCAAAAAAGAAATTAGTAATATTTTCTGAGCAAAAGAATCATTACATCTGTCAATGAACTTTTATGATCGCTAGCATACTTTTCATAATCATGATTATGCTGCTATTTAACAACATAGTTTGGTTTACACGCACCATTGGCATTCTCAAAGAAATTGATACCGGAGAATTTGCAACTGAAAATTACCTTGGTAATTCCGCTATCACTTACGCCTTTTCATTTAGTTTTGAAATTTTGTTTAATAATCATCTCTCTATGCCTGTCTTTGGTCATTGCCATTAGTTAGAGGAATCTTCTCCGTAACTAACTGTATTTTCACCTTACATATAAGTAATAGCATATCTGAAATTATGCGACATATTTTTTAGAATTTTGATATAGAACTTCTGATTTTTCTGAAAATGATAATAATGTTACATGCTTGTGCTCATACAAGACTGATTCAAGAGAGGTTTGGTTATATCACTAGACTTCTCACCTTTCTTGGCCATGGTTTCAATGCGGTATTACATAAATATCATTTTGGCTTTTGACTTTGATCTTAACATGTGCTTTGATGAGAAGAAATGAATTACTTGGAGTTTTATTTCGTTTGTCTCACCCTATAAGATTGGTCATCATATTAAACTTCTTTGATCATTTGTACCGTCGTCTTTATCATTTACCTTTAATTCTTAATCTCAAGTGAAGAGTTTTGTGGGATTAACTTCAGTCTTCTGAAATTATGTTAGGCTTCAGAGTGTGTAAAATTTAGTTTTTTCATAATGAAATTTATTTGGGATTATATCAGCAGAAAGCTATTGAATGCATAGAATGATAATGCATTGTTCTTGTTATTTAATGTCATTTTTAGGACGAAGAAGATGCTCGAAGAATAGATATGGAGTATGATGGTCCCTTGTATAAGAACAAGGGTGATATTCAAAGCTGTAACAACTACCGGGGCATCAAGTTACTAAGCCATATATGAAAGTTTGGGAGAGGGTGGTTGCAAGTACTTTCTGCGATGGGTTTGCGATTCGCATAATGGTTATGTGATCGCATACTCCATCGTAGACTGAAGTCCAATATTGCACAATCTAGATTGCAACCAGTTTGCAGATCGCATAGAGGTTATGCGTCCGCAAACCATGTCGCATTCATTTTACTTTTTGTTAATTCTTTCTGTTTTCTTTTCCCTGTTGCTAACTATGTCACTCATCTTTTACCCTTATACAGATATGGCACCTCACAAGCATGTCGCAAGGAAAAGGCCATCATCCGGTCGTAACACGTCACAGCCAAAACGTGTACGAACGGAACCAAACAGGCCAAGCACCTCCCAGCCTGACGAGGAGGACCTCTTGCCCGCAGTCTATCTACTGGATGAGGTTAGAAGGAGCCAATTGACACGGGGGTGGTTTGTTACACCCCTGATTTTGGACCTAGGCGCATATGGGCAAGGTTCAGTGTCAAGGGATCGTGCATGGCCCTTGACATAGGCAAACGTTGTTTAATGAGGGCAACAGGCGGGTTTGCCGTGTATATCAAGTGTTTTGATGATAGCAAGACAGCTTGACAAAGGTCAGTGTTGCGGACAGACGCATAGCACCAAGCGGGCATGCGTGCAAGGCAAACGGGCCAGGCAATGTGCAATACGACATGGTAGCATTGAGATGAAGATGGGCGGAAAATATTCTAAGTGATGGGCAAAATCATGTTAAGCAGCATGTTGTAAAGAGCTTTCCTAACTCGTGATTCTTTGTATTTATCTGAGAGATAAATAAAAGTTGGGCGTTTTTGCCTGTAAACATTGTGTGCCTGTTTCCCTTGTTTTCTGATTTAGCGCCTAAGCATCAAAACAGGTGTTCTTGTGGGCTGAAGTTGGCTGTGAGCTGACTGCCATACAGTGGTGCCGACGAAAATGAGGTTAGAAGGAAGCATGGAGATGACTTTCATCTCCGCTTTGGGGTCGAAGGCTCAAGGGAACTGTTTAGAGAGGGACTCACTAAAAGAAAAATCTTGGGTGAGAAGCAGTTGAGCGTAAATGGACTCCAAGAACAGTAGCCCCCATTCTCGACAACATAAAAGCGAGAAAATGGGAGTGCTTCACTGAGGCACCTAAGGAGTTCAATGAGTCATTGGTCCGGGAGTTCTATGCATCTTATGGAGCTTCCAGAACGGCGCACCACAAACGTAAGAAAGTATTTACTGGCATCGTACTGGTTCGGGGAAAGAATGTGTTCTGCAACAGCGAGGAAATTAATGAAATATACTTCCCCGATTGGCAATCAGGCACAACCGAGTACGATGCCAAGTACTCAAATAGAGAGAATGAACGTGGGTGGATAGCGTCCGTAATTGCAAAGGGGACTACTGCTTGGATCCCTGGAAAGAAAATATATAAGGAAGATCTCACAAGCGAGGGTCGATTTTGGCTGAGCTTCGTCACCTCCCTTTTGATACCGTCCAGAAACGAAATTGATATAAGCATTGAGAAAGCTCTTCTCATTGCGTGCATCATGGCCGGTATCAAAATCGATGTGGGGACTCTAATCTTCCAGGAGATTGGTATCCGAGCAACGCAGCGTGCCACCTCACTTCCATTTCCGAGTTTGATCACAGCCCTCTGTAAAGCTGTGAACGTGCCTCTCATGCCACAATCTGATAAAACTGGAAAGGAAACGAGGGATATAGATATCACTCGTATCAGTGATGCTGCTGCCCCACCAGAGACTCCATTCCAGGACCCTGACTCCCAGACTCCTATACCTCTCCAGGTTCCAGAGGCCTCCACTTCTGCTGCAGAGCTTGCCTCCCAGTCCACCACCGGCCAACCTTCGTCTACACTGCCAGCCCTCTCAAGACTTGGTCTCATTGCACAACATGCCAATGCCAAGGTGGACCAACTCTTGAAAACCCTGCCAAACCTTATCAAACAAGCCCCGACTCCAAATACAAACATCAGTGATAGCTCTGCAACAACAACAAACATTGTTTGGGGATCGCTTGCACAAGCTCGAGTTCAGGGTTGAACAAATCGAGAAAGGTGAGGTTAGGGGTTTACCTCAGCTAAGGGAGGAGGTGCCATCTATGAAGACCGAACTCCAGAAAATGCAAAATTTGGAGTTCGACCTATCAACCCTCCTCCCCAAAGAGGGTGACCAAGGTGCAGACACGGCTGCACCAGACCTGGGCTTAGACTTCACAACTCTGATGGCAGACATTGCACCTCAGTCTGCCAGAATGTTTCAACCTCCAGCTCCTCCGGTACATGTTGATATTGATGATGAGGAGACATCCGGACATTCATCAGAGTTAGAAGGTGAAGAGGCAGAGGAGGACGATTCATGGTCCGACGAGGATGAAGGCCCTCAGGAAAAAGGCAAACAGATTGCTGCTCCTACAAAGGAGGATGAGGAGCACGAAAACCTTCAGCGGGCCATACAACATTCGCTAGCAGATGTGGCCGCCCATGCAGATCCATCGGCCACTCAGCCATCAGCGGGCGAGGCTAGCAGCTCAGAGGCCCCAACTTTAGTTCCCATTCAGTCCAACATCCCTCCTTCAGCTGCAGAGGGTCAACCGGCTACTGATTCCCATAGCGCTTAGTGCGCCCCAGGGAGCCCCTTGAACTCTACTTTATTTTCTTATGCATTGGGGACAATGCATGCTTTCGGTTGGGGGTGGTAGCCTATCTGTATATTTGATTTGTATTATTGTATTTTTTTTTTAATCAATATCAATCAACCGTTGAATATATATTCAATATCAAACACCCAATAACATCACACCCATTTAGGGTTCACAACCTTAGTGTTTAAATTAGCTACTCATACTAAAATCTGAAATCAAAAGAATAATAATTGTCATAACGCTTACAAAGTAGAAGATTATTGACCCGAAAGCTTCCAAGAAATAAGAATATTCAAGCCTTGTATTTTCTGCTCTAAAGTCTGACAAGATAGCCCCCACAAAATCCTAATAGACCTATTTATAGAGGCCCAAAACTCGAGGCGAAATTCGGACTGATCTGCCCCTGAAGTCAATAATGCGACCGCATTTCTGTCGCATAACAGAAATGTGGTTTGCAATTCTAACACGTCTGTCGCAGATTTCACCCCTAGGTTTTGCCTTCATAGCATTCATGATTCGCGGTCTGCATTGAAGAAATGCGACGGCATTTTGCATCGCAATTCCATCATACAGTATACTTCATACTTGATCTGCAGTTGATTCTGCGGTTCGCATACCAGTTATGCGATCGCAGATGCGATCGCATTTCTGACTCTGAACTTCACCCAAAACTCTGCTTGTGTCTGCGATCTCCATGTGCATTTCTGCGGCTCGCATACCAGTTATGCGATCGCATATGCGACTGTATTCTTGACATGAAAGTTTTCCCAGAAGTCTGCCTTGGTTTGCGATTTTGACGTGAAGTATGCGGCTCGCATGTGATGTTTGCGATAGCATATTCACCTCTGCAATGCTTTTTACTCTTTTCTCGTCTTTAGTTGGCTTTTTGAGCTCTTTTCCATGCTCTAAGGTCCTTACACTTCATATACTGCAAAAACACTAAGATTACATAAGTACTGAGAGAAATTGCATGTAAAACAAGCCAAAATCTAAGCAAGTAGTATCAAAATGTGCCGAAATTCTCCGGCACATAAGTGGTGGAGCTAAGGTTGAGGAGGTTGTGACTATTTCTGAAAACCAGTTTGAATTTATGTTGGGACGTTTGACTACTGCAGCTATTCATCTTGTTAGGAGCTTGATGGAGCAGTAGGGAGAGGAAGAGGGATTTACATATTGTGTTCATCGACTTAGAGAAGGCTTACAATAAAGTGCCAAGGGAGGTTCTGTGGGGAAGTTTGGAGGCTAGAAGTGTTCCTGTTGCTTATATTAGGGCTATTAAGGACATGTATGATGGAGCGAAAACCCGAGTGAGGACCGTGGAGAGGACGGGACCGTGGAGAGGACTCGGAACACTTTCCAGTTATGATGGGGTTGCACCAGAGGTCAGCTCTCAGTCCGTTTCTTTTTGCCTTAGTGATCGATGCACTGACACGCCACATACAAGGGAAGCTGTTGTGGTGTATGTTATTTGCAGATGACATTGTTCTGATTGATGAGACGCGAGGCGGTGTTAACAAGCGGTTAGAGGTTTGGAGGCATACCCTGGAGTCTAAAAGTTTCAAGTTGAGCGGGACCAAGACAGAATACTTGGAGTGTAAGTTCAATGGTGCAACTCAGATAGTGGATGAAGACTTGAGGCTTGATTCGCAAGTCATCCATAGAAGAGAAAGTTTTAAATATCTTGGGTTAGTTATTCAAGAGAATTGAGAGATCGACTAGGATGTTGCACATCGTATTGGGGGTAGATGAAATAGAAACTCGCTTCCGGTGTTTTGTGTGATAAAATGTGCTACCAAAACTTAAAGGTAAGTTTTACAGAGCGGTGGTCCGATCGACTATGTTTTATGGGGTGGAGTGTTGGCCAGTCAAAAACTCCCATGTCCAAAAAATGAATGTGACTGAAATGAGTATGTTGAAATGGATGTGCGGGCATATCAGATTAGATATGATTATAAGTGAAGTTATTCTGGACAAGGTGGGCGTTGCCCCTGTGGAGGACAAGATGCGGGAGGCGAGACTTAGATGGTTCGGGCATATGAAGAGGAGAGACACAGATACACCGGTGAGACGGTGTGAGAGGTTGGCCCTGGAGGGCCTGATGGTAGGCTATAATTGCGTATTTTGGTCACTAATTGCACTTTAATTCACTGCACTTTACTAGTGTTTGAGCTTTAAATGGTATTGTTTTGCACTGAGTTTGTGTTTTATGCCTTGTAGGAGCGATTTTGAGTTACGATGAGGTTGTGGAACTAATTCGAGCTATTTTGGAGCTTTGCCGTCTGAGTAAAAGCCCAAGGATTAAGTTGGGATCGTGTTCGGAGATTAATGGACAATAGTGCACTTAACGGGAGAAATGAAGAGTTGAGCAGGAGGCTCACCCAGAAGCGCGACCGCGCATGAGACCCCTCTAATGCGCACTTGAAGGCGCAAGTAAAGCAGTACACTGCAAGAGATACGCGGCTATATGCGCGATCACATCTCCACGTGCGCGGCCGCGCACGTCCTCTTCCAGAAATTTTACCCAGGGCTATTTTTCTAATTTTGGAGGCGACTTTTTTTGACCTATATGAAGCCTAGCTCGTCTAAAATAGGGTATCTAGGATTTTTAGAGAACTTTTGGGAGAGAAGAAGGCAAGGAAACAACGGAGACTCAAAATGCTTCATCTAGTTCATTCAATACAGAAGTTTGTTTAATTTTGGAAATTGTAATGTCTTCTTGTTCTTCTAATACTCTTGTGATAATAACTTTTTCACTAAGGAGTAATCTTCCTTAGGGGTGTTGACGGATATTGTGATTGGCTAGTGTTTTGGGGTTTTACTTCCTGTTAAGTGCACGAATTCGTTGAATGAGTTATTAATTGAATTGCAAGGCCAATTGTGGTTTTACTTTAATCAAAAGAGAAGTGTTGCTGCAATTCGCGTTGTGTTATTTTGTTTGGGTTGATTTCGCGCACTTGAAAGAGCTTAGAGAGTTATCAAGTGGCTCAATTTAGAAGAATAGTCGAGAGACATTCTTTGAAGGATCATTCATTCACTGTATTAGTGCATATGTTCATAGGACCTATTATTAGGTTGGTTAACGGAACTCTCATTCATTCGGAAGAAGAATTTGAACCCGTATGATAGCCTAATCATCTGTTGAAATCGAACGAATCAATAGAAGTTAAGAGCAAACTTAACACGGAGTTACCCGGAATAATAGCTGATCACATATCTTGTCACAACCCTTACTTTTCCCCTTGATATTCATTCGTTGCTACTTAGCCATTAAATTTTCATCATTTTCTCACATTCGATAATCCTAGTTTCTTTTATTCTTAGTTGATAAGAATATGAACCAAAGGTTATTTTCCTGGATAGTGTTAAGCTAAAGATTTATTAGAATATTATTTAACTCAATCCCTGTGGAGACGATCTAATACTATACTATCTTTGACTAGCAAGCCTGCCTAAGGAGAGGTTGAGGCAGGCCTGACCATGGATAGAAAGGTCTGGAGGTTGAAAATTAAGGTAGAGGGTTAGGACAAGTAGTTGGACGTTGTCTTTGCTTGTAACAGTAGCTTTAATAAATGATTTAGAGTTATTTGTGTATTTTCGTATCCCTTGACTTCTGTGACTACTTATTGTTTCTTCCGTGTCGGCTTTCTGATTGCAATACCTAGTGTATTTAGTTTTATATTTTTACTTTGATTTGCTAACTGGTATGCTTGTTGTTGCCCTTCCTTTTACTTTCCGGAAACAGTCGTCTCTCTGTCTTCTTGAAAGTAGGGGTAAAGTCTACGTACGCACTATCCTCCCCAGACCCACTTGTGGGATTATTGTTGTTGATATAGCATTGTTCTGGTTTCTTGTTGCGTGATTGTAGCGTAAGAGGAAAGTGTGCCACTCAAAAAGACCACGGCATATTACAACATCAGGAGCCTGGAAGAATCATATAATGGGAGGCACCTGATGTATAGGTATATTTCTGCCAAACTTTTTCGGTAAGGCCACAAGGTGATTCAACTATTACCTATGTAAATGTCATTCTCAGTCTAAGCTATATGTCAAAATGGAATCCTTTTTTGCACTTCTACTTAGTCTTTCACATTTTCCTATATGAGCAAATTTAGGACCTTGATTTTGACGTTGGCTTTGAATCCTTATAGATAATAAAGATTTGCAGGTTACTCTGTCAGAGGAGAAAATGTTACTCTTTCTATCCTCAAAGGTTTCCAACACTTTCTTTAAAATATATTTATTATTTGAGGCTATTCGTCCCCGTTACTGCTTTTCCCAGTAAATCTCGTTGCCGTTATACGTATGTATGCTCTTCTAAACTTTCTCCTCTCGCTGTTTTATATCTAAAGAAGTCGGATTATTTCATTTAAAGATGCAGCAACTGCCCGTTAATCAAGAACAACTCGAAGACAGAATATTCCGAATTCAATTGAACAAAATTCAGTATGGAGAAATTCTGACAACATGCAACACAAGGCTATCAGTCTTATCTTATGTAGAAAAACAAGTGTTGATGGAAGAGGCAAAAAGAAAATCAAGTTTCCATGTACAGTTGAGCAAGAAATGGAAGAGCCAGTTGCAAACTCTGATTCTTCAGGAGAAAGGATGAAACTAGAACCACCATCCCCAATCCATCAAAGAAAATATAAAAGGTCAGTCCCCTTGAGTATCTACAGCTCCATATTGTTGGTTAGATAAAATTTAGCTTATGAAGCTTGATTACTATTTCAATTCTTCTGTTTCAATTGCTTTTCAATCTCTTTTTTGAAAAGTTTCATCTTAACTACAGTCCGATAGCGACAAGAAAATGTCACACAAACCGGCTTAACATGATTGGGGTGCGACTAAACCCACAACTAATATTAAAATGCCACCTAATGATAGAATTATCAACGCAAAAATCATTACGAATAGCTATTGCAAATAAAAGATTAGAATATAAACACAAAGTTAGGAATGTATATACGAATTACGATATAAGAGTATGGGGCAAGTAAAAAAATTCTATACAACAGATATTAAACAGAGTGACCTTTGCCTAAATGGAAAGAGAGTTTACGTTTAAAGTAATTAATCATTCCTCAGCAGTTGAGCTTGATTCTTTCCTCTGAATTCTGAGCAGATGTAATTTGACAACGATTTTCTAATAGTCTACATTTCTTTGCCCTACTTCATGTTTTCTAACTGCAGGAAGTATTCGCCTTATTTGAGATTTTTTGCTACTGGAAAGGGAGCGCTCTTCAGGTGCTCAGGATAATGGTAATGTCTCATCCCGTCCTTTTCTGACTTTTCCTCCCTTTCCAACTTCCGTCCTTTATGACAATTTGGAGAAAGCCGTTTGAGAGTTTTAGGAACTGCTATGATCAGGTCCAAAGATGATTTAGATGTCTTTCATGTTGTTGTACTGTATATAAATTATAACACAGTTGCACAAAATAGTACTCTTAGGGGTCGTTTGGTAGGCCGTATTAAGCAAAATAATCCCCGTATAAAAATTTAATCCGTCTAATATCATGTTTGGTTGGTCAATTCAATTTACTCCTACCTAATACATGGATTAGTTATACCTCATATGAGGGATTAACTAATACCAAGGAAAGGAAGGGATTACTAATCCCTGGATTAGCTATACATGGATAAGACTTAAAATTACTAAATCCAGACTTATACATTGCATAATTAATTTTTAATACAATGAACCAAACACTTGATAAAAAATAATCCCAGCACTACAATCCCTGCATTACTAATCCCTGCATTACTAATCCCTGCGTTACTTGTGTTCGTACCAAACGACCCCTAGTGTTAATAGACCGTTCTTTCGATAAAAGTAATTCTCTCAGGTAGAGAACCCAAAGAAGAATCTCATCTTACTGTTCTTTCCAGGACACGGAAAAGAGAAAAGTTTTGGTACTTATTTTCGTTTGTATGTTTGTGCTGGAGAAAAGAAATGACAACAACTTCAACAATAAATAATCTAGAATATACTTATTATCCCTATTCTTTAAGAAGACTGTTTTGTGTTATACTGTATATAATAACATGATAGTTTACTCCATTATTTATATATGCATATATATAATATATACTCTATACCGAAAATGGAAGACAACTTATACCAAGGGATTTCAAGTTTCATAAAAGAATGATCAGGTAGGAAAAGCTAAGCAAGCGTTAGGTGCAAGTGTATTTAAACTATTTGACATAGAAAGCAATTTTGCATGTTGCAGTCTTTTGAAGTTGTTCACCTTTCCTTCCCGTCTTGGTAACAAGTTCGATATAGTGTCCATGGCACATATTGTGTATTCCTGCGACTCCTTTGTTCCCCTTCAAATTATTAATTTCAGTTCTCTTCCTTAGATAAATAGATCCACCTACAAATTATCAGATTCTATGTACTGCACTTCAGATGCCAAGTCATGCTCCTTAAAGGATTGAAACATGCCACCTTCGCTGAAGTATCAGAAGTATTATTTATCCGTGTGCATTTCCCACAATATGGAGGTGACTTTTGGTTATGGTTATCAATGAGGATTCTAAAGGCAACTATTGCAACAAAGGCCTCTCTTCATTTCTCCTTTTGCTCCTTCTTGGTTTGAATTGTTGGGTGTCATAGAACAAAAGTATCAAAGCAGATCTAAGTCGAAAAAATGGCTCAACAGAGAGGTGCCAATTTTAGTCAAAAACTTGCTACTAATTGAAATGCAAAGTCATGCCGTTTAAATGATCAACTTCACTGCAGTATCACCTTATGCGTTAAATAACACCAAAATCACAGTAGCGGGAAAATCATAAACTATTATTTTAAGACTAAGAATACATAATACATTGAACTAAAATATTAACAATACTGTCCAGATAGCAATAACTTATTTCCTCTTACTTTGAGCTGCATCATAATATAAAATGTTGGGCCCAAGCTCGGCATGAGCCACGGTCCATCAAGTATAAGTATAGAACCAAAGGAAAGAGAGCCGGGAGGGTTTGTCGTCTTTAGAGATCTTTTTGTTAAAGAAATTTTTGTAAATTTTGACTTTTAAATTCTAAGATTTTTTTAATAAATAACTTTTACTTAAAAAACTACTTCTAAGATTGGTTATTTATTTGTACACAAAATTTTTAAGTGTTAAGAGTTCTTACTAGAAAATTTTTAGATTAAAAAATAGACTCAATCATCAATGTGGTTTCCGTTTAGTTTTGAAAAATAATTGGCGGATAAAAATATTAAAACAAGAATTCAAACCCATGAATTCCACCTGAACACCCTTAGCTGCTAGGCTACCCATCCCAGTTGTGCTAAGAGCGTTAAAGTATAATATATATTAATATAAAGTAATATTTGATCTATGTATATGGTATAATTTTTTGACGAGGGTATTTGCTTGACTACCCATTAGATCATGTAGCAACCAGTGCTTTAAAATGCTTTCCTAGGATTTGCCTAAGGGCTCGCACTGGGGTGGAGCTCTATAAAAATGCCCTAAGGCTCACGAGTAGGGCTTAGTTTTATGAGGCGTAGCAAGTCTGATTATGCGTCTGAAATATGCCTAACGTTCAACGCTTTGAGCTCGCTTAACAGTTCCTACCATAAATGATACGCCGGATTTCCTAATTAGCATTATTGAACCTCAAAATTCTTTAAAAAATAAACAATTAAAGTTCTATTTCATATAAAAAGGGCACACACACCATTAAAGTTCTATTTCCCTAATTAGCCCCAATGAGAGTAGCAAAGCAAAAAAGGACAGTCTCTACCACCTCTAAAAGATCCAATGGAAACCAAGAAGAATGATGAAATTTGAAGACATTTTGAAGATAGTTGAAGAAGAAGTCAAGGTGCTACAAGTTTAAGAATTCAAAGTGTGAAGAAAAAGGGGCTTGGCACTAGCTTCATTCTTGTATTATTTTACCATTTTATTAGTATCATCATTTATAATATCATAAAAGAGTATGTTATAACCTCTATGATGATCATAGCATTTTTAGTTCTTATAAGTTCTTGTTTTTTACATGCTAATAGATGAGGTTGTTCCTGCTTCAATAGGAATTATAAAGTAAGGTCTAGCGTAGTAGTTGTTGCCTTTCCTTTTTGCCTTAGGAGATAGCCCTGATGGCTATGAGATCATTCGCCTTCTGAGACTTCGCCGTTGTGAGACGTTGGAGGCGCATAGGGATGATCGTCTTTTCAAAGTAACGGATGCCACACTACTGTTGCTCCCCCCCCCCCC